>NW_020769324.1:17017049-17033063 GCF_900518735.1 Pseudonaja textilis
TTCTATTCTATTCTATTCTATTCTATTCTATTCTATTCTATTCTATTTACAATGGAAGAATGGGTGGTGAATCTGGTGAAATTGGCAGAAATCGTGAAATTGACACCCTTGTTGAAAGAAAGAAAATAATTTTGACACATTGTATTTCTACTTGGAAACCACTTTTGGACTTCTTTTGTGAGAAACTGAAAGAAATAAAAAGTTTATTTTGTAATTTGAGGATTAGAATTATATGGCGCTATGGAAAAATAGTGTAAACAAATATTAACTGTTGAGTAACAGTCTGATATATTTAGTATATGTCTGTACCAAACAAAGTTTGGAAATCTTTTTCTTATCTTTTTCTATCTTCTCTCTTTTTTTTTCTCTCTTCTCTCCTATGTATGATTTACTATTTACAAGCCAAGAGAATGACTTGGAAAAGATTTACAAAAGAAAGTGAATGATGTTTTAAAATTCAAAGGGACCAGTCACCAGGACTTAAAGGATTAAGCTTTATGGATTTTTCTGTAGATAAGAGATGAGATATGGAATAAACATATAATTTGATGAAGATAATGGACAAAGAGTCACTAAATTTGTTTATATTTGTGATGAAGGTTGGAAATTACTTCTTTTTCTCTTTTTTCTCTTTCTCTTTCTTTTTTTCTTTTTTCTTCTTTTTCCTTGCACTTTTTATTCTTTTTCTCTTTCTTTTTCTTTAAGTTTAGCTTGTACTAGATTTTACTATTATAATAAAAATTGATAAAATTACACCTACACATCAGTATGTCTACAAAAAGAAGAGATTGTTTTCAACATTCTTGAGCCACACCCTCATTACAATTCTATTTTTTAGGTTAAAGTCTCTATGGAATTTTTACATAATGATTGATAAAAGAAAAAAATTCCAATATGGACTGGGTTTTTAAAGATTTGTCATGAAAGCCACTACCATCTCCTTTACAGTTTTAAAATCTTTCTATATTGCCTCAGATCTTTTACCAGCAGGTTGGCTTATAGATTTAAAATAAAACCTTAAAAAAACATTATGTTTACAACACCAATAGGGCAAGCTTGATATAAAATTAGAGGCCTTCAAGATGTTCAAAACCTTTTTAATGACACCATTGGCTGGAAATGTTGAGATTCACTTTCCCTTTGTTAAAAATATAAATTTTATAACAAGTCTTTTCATGTATTAATGTTTAATGTTTACGGAAAAAGGTGTTCTAAATGATTACAATATTGTTGTTGCTAGGTACTTTGAATTTTTAGGAGAAAAGATGCAGCTTAAACATTTTCACATAAAATAAGCATTTTAAATAAATTAGCTTCACATATTGCTGCAGGGGAAGGCAAACTTCATTTCAAAATGATGGGGTGAATTGATGATTTAATGAGTGAAACTTCTAAATAATGTACAATGAGAACACTGACTATTAGAGATGCATTTACATTGATAATCTTAGTAGAACTGTTAAATGGCATTTGTGAGGTCTCAGTAAATATTTAATTAATATGTTACTTTTTATTTAATTAATAATGTTTACTTTTTATTTTTAGGACATGCTTTCTTCTGCAACATAGACTGACCTGAAATTAGTTTATTTATTCAATGCCACAAGAAATTTTTATAAAGATAATCTAAAAGGCTGTTCTTATTTTTTTTTTGTAATAACTAATCAGTGAATTACTATTACAATACTGAGAGACAGAAGGTGATTTTATTTATCTTTATAATTGCTAAATTACTGGAACCATTAGTCTGATATTTAAACCTGTCTTTAACCTGATATGGTCTTTAATCCTATACGGTATAAAGTATTTACATCTACAAATGAAGCAAGTCTCCCAAATATTAAAGAAATTCTATACACTAAATAAAATCCCAAATTTTATAACTTCTCTCTTCTCCTCTCTCCACTCATCTCCTCTTCCCCCATTCCCTTCTCTTTTCTCTTTACCTATAGGTATTAAACCATTATGTTATACCATATACATAAACATTGGTATCTGCATTCAAAGTAATCCATAAATCATCTGCATATAATCATTTGTGTCAGCTCCAGCTAAACATGCCATTCAAATATTCACAAGAAAGCCCAGTGACTGCAACGTTTGCAAAGATAAAGGACAGCTTTAGAAGTTCAAAAGGACATCCTGATGGGCAATATATTTAAATATCATTAATAAAGGGTAATGCACACTGTTCCATTTCAAAGGTCATTTCTGTATTCAGTGAAGCCACTTCTGCTAGTTGCATTTTTTTTATCGCAGTTTAACTTTAAATTTATCACTGGGGATATATTTTCAGTTTTATTTCCTTGTGGAATTTAAGTGATCAAGTGCAAAAACAACTATAGGTACAACTTCTCCCCACTCCCAAGAAAAGGGGACACAGAAGATTTCTACAAAGATTAGTCATGTCTGTAAGGTGGATGGGTTTTGCTTTGCTGAGTATAGTTTGGGAAGAGAACTCCCAAATCACATGGATCAGGGTGGATGTTAAGGTACCAGTATACCCAGTGTCAGCTTTGAAAGCTATATTGAGATTCGATGATCCTACAAAGCCACAAGCCTAAGAAAGTGGGAGGGGGGATTCAACTGAGTAGCTATAAGTAGACAAAGTAAAATTCTTTTGTTAGTTCAAGGTCATTGAGTATGGCACAGAATGAAATAAGGATCTTACTTTACGACTGATCTTGATTGGGCCATTTGATGTGATGACGGCCAAGGGAGGATGGATTTGTAGTTTTGAATACTGCAAGAAAGCCCAAAAACTTTCAAATTTGAGATTCCAGAGATGTGCCAGTTTACTATCTAAATAAAGGTACCTTTGAGATATGCCTGTCTCGGAGTTATTGATTGGAATGGAGGTTTGCTGGAACGCTGACACCCAGAAGCAGAATAGTGGTGGAATAAAATTTGCATAGAAAAAAATTCCTGATTCACATGATATTATTCTACTAAAATATGAGTTAGGAATGTAAAATATATTAAAGTTGAAATGTGAGGGACAAAAAACCCATCTGATCTAGAGAAATATAAATATGAATGATAAGTTATTTACACCATGTTCTTGCAATTCGTTCGGACTTTGATAGAGAATTTTACGCATTAGCACCAGTGGTTATGGGCAAAATATCCTTAAGAAAATGCCATAGCTCCTGTACAGTGGAAAGAATTGACCAGAAAGGGACAAACAAGGAAAGAGTTTCATCACAAACTCTGCACTGGATTGGAAAAATACAGCTTGCAGGGCAGCCGCAAAAGGATTAGCCTGTCTGTTCATTCTAATAGAATGTGAATGAAGTGATGAATGAAAAATGCATGTATAATTCAGTTCAACAAGATATTAAGTATTAGAAACCAACAATGAACCTTCTTCTTGGCTAATCAATAATTTATTTATTTATTTATATTTTATCTTCATTTGTCAATTGCTTACAAGATAATAGGTATAAGTAAAAACATAGTTATGAATACATGGATACATATAAGAAAAATAAAAAAAATATATAAAAGAAACAATAGGACAGGGACAGTAGGCACGTTGCTGCACTTATGCACACCCTAGGAAAGGGGCGAGGTCAAAAGTAGACAGTCTAAGGTTAAAGTTTTGGGGGCTTGGGGAAAAAAACCACAGAGTCAGGTAGAGTATTCCAGACATTGACCATTCTGTTGCTGAAGTCATATTTCCTACAATCAAGTTTAGTGTGATTAACCTTGAGTTTGTATCTATTGCTTGCTCTTGTATTGTTATGGTTGAAGCTGAAGTATACATTGCAATGTATGATTTTATATACTGTACTTAAATCAGACCGAAGGCAGTGTAGTTCTAGGTTTTCTAGATCTAGAATTTCAAGTCTGTGGCATAAGGTATTCTGCAATGAGTAGAGTTAGAAGTCTTCTTTTGAAATATTTCTGGACTTTCTCAACTGTGTTAATATCAGATATGTAATGTGGGTTCCAGACTGATGAGCTGTATTCGAGTATTAGTCTAGCAAATGTTTTGTATGCTCTAGTTATTAGTGTAATATTACCATACAAAAAGCTATGTAAGGTTAGGTTAACAACTCTTACCACCTTTTTGGCTATGTAGTTACAGTGGGCTCTAGCACTTAGATCATTAGAGATGAGTACTCCAAGATCCTTGACAGAGTTTGGATCATCAACAAGGTCTTGACTATTCAGCCTGTATTTTATTTTCTGATTTTTTTTGCCAATATGTAGGACAGAGCATTTATTTGTTGAGATTTGAAATTGCCATTTGTTTAACCATTCTGATACATAGTCAAGGTCTTTTTGAAGGGTAGCAGTATTGTCTGTGGTGTTGAATAGCTTTACATCATCAGCAAAGAGAACACAGTGGCTCTTGATATGATCACAGAGGTCATTTATGTAGAGTATGAAAAGAGCTGGTCTAGAACACTGCCTTGGGGGACACCACTGTTGACAGGTACAGAATTTGATAGGACGCTCCCAATTTTGACCATTTGTTGTCTGTTTGACAGGAATGCTTCTATCCAGTTATGCAGTACAACCATTTTTTTTTAAAAAAATAAACATCCAAAAAATTCAAAAAGCATCTTTGATAGCATGGAAAGGCTCCCCAAACAGAATAAATTCTACTTTAGCTGAGTCTATCTAAATGCTCTTCATGTGAATGTAGTAATAAAATACAAACAGATCAAAGACCTTTTTTTTTTGTAGAGGCTTTAATCATGGAGTGTCAAATCACTTGAAATGCTTAGCAAGTAAATGAACAAATCAACACTAGCATTCCTTCCCCTCCCAAAATTATAATTGATCAATCTATATGACTTTACCATTTATTCAATCTTCCCATAAAGAGAATGAAAGCTAGTTAAATACTAGTGTCCTCCTTCATGTGAATTAAATTGCAGGTCTCCTGCCTAACATTCAATTTAGTAAAAATAGGACCCTGCTGTGGTTGTTCCAGGAGTTTGGTAGCCAAGGAAAGATTGCATAGTGCAAAAGCTAATCATGGGCTATTATATATGGAAGAAGTCATATTTAACTAAAAAGGTAGGAATGGTGCTAGGAGAGGAGGAAAAATGGATGAATACTTTTTTATAAGATTTTATTGATATGTCCTTTTATGTAGGGAAATCTCATTGGACAGCAAACATTTGCAATAATCTGACATCTAAGAATGAACTGATAGGCAGTTGTATAATCATCTGTGGAAAGAGTAGGATTTGTGCTTCTCCCTTTCCCCAAGATCGTTGTACTCTGCATATTTGGCAGGCAAGGAGGAAGGAACCTACTGTGGAATTATGAGCATTTGAGATTTAAGGTATTGCAGGATTACAGGCTGAAGAATAAAAGTGTATGTTTTCCTGACCAATGAACATGCGAATTCTGAAATTCGGCCCATTATCAAAATTATTTGAAAATATAATGGAAAGATCAATTGAAGTTGCAGTGACTGGTGCTTTGTTGAAATTGTGACCAAATCTAGCAAAGTTTCAAACCAATAAGAGATTGGGCAGTAATTCTATTTCACAAATTTGCTGCAGTGTTTAAAACTAGCTTTTTATGCCTAACATTATTGGCAGAATTTTAATCAGTATTAGTAGATTTAATGCTGTCACTGATCTCATTGCAAAGTCTAGGGGAAACAGAATGTTCTTTTTTAATTCTTTCTTTCTTTCCTGGTAGTGGTGTCCATGGAGAAGTCTTTTTACGCTCATGTCTAGAGTCCAAATTTGTAATACATTAGATCAAGTTTAATTCCTGCACTGAGCAAACTGTTAGGACCATTACTCTAAATGGATTTTTCCACTTTCATGATTTATAATCTCTCCGTATGAGAATGAAATATGGGTCAGTTACAGACAAAAAAAATCTAATTGAAGAAAAACAGCATATTAGTGAAAATAATTATTGCAGCTTTCAATTTTCTAGTAGTTTTATTAATATTTGTTCATTAATATTCACTTGCATATTCTAATATAAATGATATAGAAGAAATTGCACATTTTAATGTCTTCATTGAAGTCATTAACAATTTTAAAATTACTCCTGAAAGCAAGGCTCTTGTTGATACAGTATACAATGACTTTTGACAGATTTTAGGAGAATTAGGGCAATAACATTTAAAAAATTAAATATACTAATTCAAGATTATTATTAAGGAGCATGTTAAATACTTTTCTGTTTCTGTTTAGGAACAATTATGCATTTAAAAAGGCATGAATTAACAGCTATGGATGCCATCCTCACCTTTTGATTCCCATCCATTTGCCACCAATCAATTTACTACAATTTGTAAGCATTTCTTTAATCTTGAGAGCATTCAACTGTTCTAAATTTCAGTTCTGCTTGATTTATGCTCCAAATACATTTCCCCCTTGTACTTTTTGTAAATGGGAATCTTACCCAGTGAAGCACTATGGAATAGATAGGATGTTGTAAGGAAGAGCAAGACAATGACAGAACACATACTTAGTATTCACATTCTATCTCTAGCATGTCCATTAGGACACTATCTAGAAAGCAATTATTAGTCAATGTAGACAGTCTTGAAAGAAATAATATATCTATAATTTGATTTAATGGTGTATATTATTTCATCTTTATGTATTATAATGCAATTGAGACAAATGATAACAATTCTTCACACTTCATCAAATGGACTATACAATCAAGTAACAATCATGTCATCATATTGCCAAATTAGATTTTGTGAAAGTGTCAATCATAAAGACCAAATAACTTGAGAAACATCAGGAGGTAAAAGCAGATAACAGAACAAGCATATATTTTTACCCTAAGTAAAAAAAATGTGGGCTAGGTTTTGATGAAAGTGTTTTCCAAATACCATGAATTGGCATAGTGTTTACTCCAACTAAGGTCAAGCATTTCTGTTTTAACTGCATACTGACCTATTTAAATAAGTCATCAGTCTCATTCTTTTATGTCTCCCGGCCTGGTTCATTGTAGTTTCCGTGGCCATAAAGCCCAACTATGGTTTTTTTTTCTTTTGCATTGCCAACTTTAGCTTTCTAATCTCCAACTATCGAACAACATATTTAGCTTGTATGTTCTGTCAATCTCAGATTGAACCTCATAAAAAATCATCAATCGTTTCTTTTTCTGCATCAGTGGTTAATAAATTTAAATAATCAACATTGTTAAAGATATAATATACAAAATATAATTAGTATTATTTGGTCATTTATTTGTACTCAAGTATTGTCTTTCCTAAATCCTTCTTGACTATGAAAGCAAAGCCATTCTCTTTTGCTTTTTCTATCGAGATTAGTAAAGCATAATATATTATAATTGAAAATGTTCAATTCCACTCCATTTCATCTCTATATCTAAGCTGTCAATATGTAGTTGATTCATTTATTTTACTGTTTGAGGTTTCCTTTATGCAATCCATTTACCTCTCTAATTCTGTCTTCATCTTTTCATTTCCTGCATAGCAACATCAATTAGACATCCAGAAGTTTTAATCTAGCCCCATCAAAAACACTGTTAATACTCCAATGATCCTCTGCAATAGAATCTTTCCTCAGTAGCATGGTAAGCACTATCTGATTTCAGGAGCTTATCATACAGCACTATGTTGTTATTCATTTTAACTTGTCTTCCATGTGGTTTTCTTGGTAATATACAGGATTAGACTTCTCCCACACAGTATGAAATTATGCATTTTGCATTTTAGTCACTGAAATTATCATCCCTTTCCAGGATGTTCCTATTTCACTATAATACAAGTGCATGAATATCTAAATGATCATCCTGCCCTGGGAGAATCATATAGTATATATGATAGTATATATGCTTGGCATTCTCACCTTGTCTTCTTTTATCATCCCTCCCTAGGAATAGCTGTCCATCACCATGAAGCAACAATTTGAGGGCAGAGGTGTGTGTGTGTGTGTGTGTGTGTGTGTGTGTGTGAGAGAGAGAGAGAGAGAGAGATCTCAACATGAAACACAGTGAGCAATATTGATTAGTATGCAATACAATAGAAATGCTAAATTGCTTTCAAATAATTAGAGATTCTACAAGAAAGCTATCACATGTAACTTGTTATCACTGAACTGTTTCAATTCTGATACATACAGTACTTACTGCATATCTATTAAATCATGGTGATTATTATATTTCCAGTATTCAATGGTTTCAGTACAACATGAGAAGACTCACAAGTATCAAAGTCAACTGTCAAACTATTTTTTTTTTCATTTAGAATACAAATACCACAGAATACATAGGATATATGAAAATGATATGGATAATAAATTTATCTAAGTATCTTACCTCCTACTCTATAATTCATAGGAATCTCCATTCTTCGTGTCAAATAAGTATTGGTTTATCTAGAAAATTCAAACATAAATCTGGTTTACCTTGTTCTATTGAATTGTTTAAATGAAACACAATATATAAGTTTTCCATGTTTTCAATAAGACACAATGATGAAGCATAATGTAGCACTCTTACACAAGACAAAATGATAAATGTCTGGACTAAAGACTTATGTTACTGTGCTAAAGAGCATTAGCTGCCTCCTATTCTCCCAGGCATTTGAGTTGTGGCTTTTGAAATATGTATCTTGTTGGTATCTTTCAAAAAGTTTAATTCCATTTTTCCAAAGAGATATTTAGAGCTGTGTCAGATTCCACATCACCACTGCTTGCTATTGGATGCAGGGGCCTGCTAGCATCAACTATGCTTCTTTCTTCCCAGTCTCTTGTTCTCCTTTGCCAACCAGGAGCAGCTAAGGGAGTGATACCTAACTAAACAAACCAGAGAAGATATTTAATTATTTCTCACCCATACAGTGCACCTAGGTTTGAGACTTTTCAACAGATTTGGTCAGGGTTTACAGTATGAAGTCCCAATTTTCCATCTGCCATCTTCTGTAATAACAGTAGAAGTATCAAACATCATGGATTCATTTCAATAGATTGCACTCAAAGAAATTTATTTCTTTGTATGTTCAACAGCAATATAAAGAAACACCTTTTCTCCTAATGGATGTTATAAATATCACTAAGATAGAAGTATTGTGATGTGACATATTCCTTAGACTTTCAACTCAGTATGATTTTTCCATAGAATTTGCTAATACAGAAGACTTTCCCTTCTCTTTCTGGCATCATCTACTTAACTATGTCAATTGATAGCGGGTAAAACATTTTTACAGGACATAATTTTGAAAGTTCAAATCTTCAGTTTGAAGTTCAAATTTTGCTTTTTTTATTTACAAGGCTTGCTTTACCTCCAATTATATCTAAACATTAGACAACCTAGGAGCCATTAGGTCACCCTTAACAGTGAAACAAAAAAGTAGTGAGAATGGGGCCAACTTTCTGTTGACTTTCACATTGATGTTGGTTGTGGAAAGCTAGCAGGAAATGTTGGAAATCATTCCTCATCCTCCTCATCCTGCTTGTCCTCTTCCTTGTCCTCTTCTTCATTTTCATCATCATCTTCATCTTACTCCTCTTCGGCTGACCTATGGAACTGCCTGCCACTTTGCTGCCACAACTTCTGAGGGCAAGCTGTTCCATTGGTTGATTGTTCTCACTGTCAAAAGTTTCTCCTTATTTCTAGGTTAAATCTTGTTGTTCAGTTTACATCCATTATTCTTTGTCTAGCCTACAGGCACTTTAACACCACTTCCTCTCTGTGGCAGCCCCTCAAATATTGGAAGACTGCTATCATGCCTCCCCTGGTCCTTCTCTTCACTAGACTAGCCAAGCCCACTTCCTGTAACCATTCTTCATGTCTTTAGTCTCCAGTCCCCTAATCATCCTGGTTGCTCTTCTCTGTACTTTTTCTAGAGTCTCAACATCTTTTTTATAATGTGGTAACCAAAACTAGATGCAGTACTCTAGGTGTGGTCTTACTAAGGCTTTATAGAGTGGTATTAGTACCTCACTTGATCTTGAATGTATCCCTCTGTTAATTCAACTTAAGATTGCATTAGCTTTTTGGGCTGCTCCTGCACACTACTGGCTCATATTTAGCTGGTTGTCACTAAGACTCCAAGATCCCTCTCACAGTTACTGCTATTGAGCCTGGTTTCACCCAGTCTGCATGTGTACTTTTGGTTTTTCTTGCTTAAGTGTAGGACTTTACTTTTCTCTACACTGAATTTAATTTTGTTATATATGGCTCTGTGTTCTAGCCCAGTGGTCGCCAGTTGGTGGGCCACGGCCCACTGGTGGTCTGTGAGAAAATTTTGGTGGGCCGCAGAGAAGTGTCCACCCCAAAGCAATTAATCCAGGCTGCACGGAAACAGAAGGTTGCACCACCCACATGGCCCGCCCACCCCTGCCCCCCACCCTTTGGCTGAACACAAACCTGCAAAAAGCAGCATAGCCTTCACTAGCCAGGATGAGGTGATGGTGCTGTTGCAGCAACAAGAGGCTGGCAGCACAGGTGAGCTGAAGCAGTGATGGAGATGGCTGGAAGGTGTAGGAGCACCACACTACTTGCATTTGCGCAGCCCTCCCACACCTTCCAGCTTACCTCTCCTGGCCTGGGCTCTTCTTTGATGATCGCAGGCTGTAGGGATGGTCCAGGCAGGAAAAGTACTGGCTAGCAGTGGTGGGAGGGGGTGGAGTGGGCAAGTCTGTGCTCACCATCCAGTTCAGAGGTCCAGAATGGGGCAGCATCAGCAGGATCAGTTTTCTCATCCCTCTTGGTGCTCTGCTATACTGCCCCCCCCCTCCCATGGCCCCAGCCATCACTGCTGAAGGAAAGCACAGGAAAAGCAAGCAGAAAAATAGCTCTCACTGGCCCAAAGAGTGGAGATTAAAGAAGGCATAGACAAGAGAAAAGGGAAGCTGCTGCCTTTGAAAAGCATCATTTTCTGTTACCTATGCCTTCCGATCTCCATTCTTTTGCCCCAGCAAGAGCTATGTTTCTTCTCGCTTTCTCTTCCTGTACCTTCCTCAGGCAATGAAGGATGGGGCCATAGGAGGGCAGCACAGATGTCAAGGCTGCTCTCCCCCCTCATCAAGCTAGGCCTAGAGGAATGCGAAGAATTGCAGGCAAGCACCGGAGAAATGTGTATTGGAAATGACAACACACGTTCCAGCATGCTCTTCTCTGTCCTAAAGTAGGATTGAGTGGGGGGGAAGTGAACAGGGGGAAGGGCAGTAGGGAAGGAGAAGCCTGGCTAGCTTTCCTTTGGCATGGGATGGGTTGGGGGGAGACCAAATGTCCAGACCAAAAGAGCGCTGAGGAAGATGGACTCCTAATAACCAGCCTGTTTGTGCAGGCAAGAGATTTTCTGGGCTCACCCCCCCCCCCTTCAGTGTCCACATAGGGAGGGACACTTCTTTGCTTGGAAGCGGGGGGAGAAACCTGGAGCTTAGCCTCGGGGGGGAGTCTTCTTGTATGGAGACCAAAGGGATAGTGTTGCCTGGTTATTAGGAGCCCTCGCACTTCCAGCCTGGTCTTCCTTCCCTCCCCCAACTCCACACAGCCACACCTGGCAAAGGAGAGAGAGGTTTCCTCTGACTTGGGGGAGATATGAAATGACAGGAGGCCAGATTGGAGGACTTTGCTTTCCTTCCATTTAAGGGGGAGCTGGTTCCTCCCCATCCAGATCTTCCCAGTCTCCAGGCCCCTCTTTCTTCCTAAAGAATGAGGGAGGCCGCTCCTTTCCCTTTGCTCTGGCCCACAATTATTATTAAGCATTTATGCTTTTGTTATAATTAAATAAGCATGCATATATATATATATATATATATATATATATATGTGTGTGTGTGTGTGTGTGTGTGTGTGTGTGTGTGTGTGTGCGCGCGCGCGTGCGCATGCACGTGTGTGTGCATGCGTGTGTTCTTGTGTGTATTTTCTTAAGTTTTCACGGGTACTTACATGTATGGTATTCAGCTTTGTTCGGGTATTTTCCCATGTCATTATAGTTGGGCTTTTAAAGTTGTAGCAACGTTTCGGCAGAATCTCATCTGCCATCATCAGGCTTCTGTATTGTGTTCATCTGGTGAACACATGTGTGTGTGTGTGTGTGTGTGTGTGTGTGTGTGTGTGTGTATTTAATATAAAAATAAATATATTATATTAATTATATTATCTTTTTTTAAAAAAATCGTATTAGTGGTCCTTGAGATTTAAAAGTATGAGTTTGGTGGTCCCTGAGGTCCAAAAGGTTAGCGACTACTGTTTTAGTCTGTCAAGATCCATCTGGATCTTGAGCCTATCTTCTTGGGTGTTAGCTATTCCTGCCAGCTTAGTGTCATCTGCAAATTTGGTAAGTTCCCCTTCTTTTCCCTCATCAAAATCATTAATGAATAATTATGGCAAGGCAAGCAATGGAAACATAAGCAGTTTCTGACTTCCTGCCATCTTTCCTACTGATTATGTTGAGCGGAAGAAGAGGAATAAAGGGAGCCACTGATTACAAGGGAAACTGCAACCTGCTCGCATCCTGGCATGTTCTCAAGGCCTCCCCCCTCCAGGAAGGGCTCATCAATCAGTCACCGGTGCCCCTAAGATGCCCTACCTCCAAGTTGCTCTCTCATCCTTCCATTATTGCCCACTACTGTTAAGAAATTACACATTTCAGCATCAATTCCAAAGGAGCCAATCACCACTCACCTGTCAGGCCACCAGACAATTGAGTGTGGGGACCAGAGGGCAGATGGAAAAAGATTGGGTATGCAGCCTTCCCATCTTCCCTTGAGCCTACAGATTTCTGGCAAATGTAGTTGGAAAGCACAGTAGTGCTGAAACAGCCACAACTCCCCCAAATTTCACTCCGGTTGGAATCATGAATGCGAGCATTTTGTAAGTTAGCTGCTTTTGAGTTACTTTGGTTGAATAATTGTTACCCTATATTTTACCATTTCAACCAACTGAAGGTTACAAACAGACATGAAAATGTTAATGCTATACATATATTATTATAAATATTTTGTCTTCTTCAATAAGCTTTTAATAGTTTCTTTTTTAAAATGACCTCAGATAAGCTTGTAAATAATTGTCAGTAAAATGGGCTCAGAAAACATTTTTTAAAACATCTAGCAGCTATAAACGACATTATTTAATAAAATAATAAAATGACCCCTTCTAAGATGAAATATAGGCCAAATGATAAACCCAGGTTACTATAGTAACATATAACTATAATACAATAACTATAATACAGTTATTCCAAGATAATAAGTAATTTTGTAAAATAAGTGGCATGACTTCTGATTTTAATGCCTTTAAAACATAAGAACGATAGTCTTTTATTATGTCTATCTGAATTAAAAAAACATAACAAGGCATTCTACTTCTCTCTGTTAGATGGTTCAGATATACGTTGTTCGAAGTATGGCTGTTTTGTGGAAATTGTGAAGGATGACATAAGTCCAATTAATTTTCTATGTGGAAAAAGAAACAAAAATGACCTCATCTGCTTTGGACACACTTGATCAATTGGAACAGTCAGCAGTTAGGTATCAGGTGCTGCATGCCTTTATAACTGTTATATATAATCTTCTTTGAATAATGTTTAAGTGCAAATGAGATAATTGTTAAAGATATAAAACTGAGGACATCAGTTCTGCTTGTAATTGCTCCAAATAATGCTTTTAAATGTGTGTGTGAGCATGTGCATGTTCCAATCTGGAAAGTGTCCCAAGAAATAATTGTGGTTAATGTTAAGTTATGGATCTGTTTAAGAAGAAAAAGGCAGAAAGAAAGGAATATGCATTGCCATAATTCAAATTCCTTTTTAGATATTGAAATATCTGAGCTAGTCCATCCAAGTTTTTTACCGAAACTTATGATGGCATTGAGTTCTGAAGCATGAACTATTCATTCATTATGAAAACATTTTCTATAGTTTAGATGAATATCACATTCGGCTAGAAAATGTTGTCACCTATATTTTTATGGTTGAAATTTTACTGGAAGCCACTATTCAACAAATACTCTTTGGAATACAAATAGACTTTAGATTTATTATCTTTCTGGATGAGTCCTAAAATGTTATAGCTATGTTTTTAAAGTAAATTGAGTCTGGCTTGGAATAGTTCTTGGAAATTTTTAAAGTTTAATTCTCTTCTATGTTAAATATCAGTTCAAGAATTATGTTACTTTCCAAGTAGACATTAGGTATTTCTAGAGAAACAATACTTGTGTGGCATAAATCTAAAGGAAATATAACACTGAGATTGCAGAATAACTTTTTAAAATGTACTCCATATTCCCATTTTGGGAAAATAGATATTGTTAAATGAGGACTACCTGTAATGAAAAGACAGTCCCATTGTTTTTCACTTCAAAATCCAGTTTAGATGCAAAAAGTATATGATAGTACAAAGGAAGTTCTTTTATAATAGTTCCATTTTACTCAGGCCTTCAAATATAGTCTGTGAAATAAAATATTTCTTACATATTGTGCTGTATATCTGAGGATTCCAAAAGTGCTAACACATACAGTACAGTTTTTTGAAAAAAAATATATAAATAAAACCAGGCAATAAAGTTGTTAACACGAAATTCACTTGAGGTATTGTGAAGCTTCAGGCTCTATGAAGAACACAATAGAAAAGATACACATAAATTCTCCATTTATAAAATTGTTTAGTGATGCTAAATGGGACTCCAGCAATTTTTTCAATGATGTCAGAAAACATAGCAACTTATTACTTTAAATTCAGTCATGCACATTTAGTAAAAAGTCATATGTAGTTTATTTATGCAAATATGTATATGGCTTTATTCCAAGGATTGTATTATTTTTGTGGTTTTATATCTTTGGGATCATCTTCTATTCAGCTGTTTACTTCCTTATGGATTTTTCTGGATTGTGAATGTTTTATATAAGTTGATGGTGTTATGACTAACTGATATACTTCATGCAAGCACTTAGTGGATTTGTACATTTGTTGTGCTTTTCTAGAAATAAAATCCCAAATTCTCAAGAATAGTGCTGAGCATTACTTTAAAATTAAAGGATTGAAAAGAATGATAATTTTTCTAGTCTGCCAGCTCACTTAGTAGATAGGAAGTGAGGAAAAGAAGGAAACAGAAACATGACTGTCACTGAGGATTATTACTATTATTATTATTATCATTAGTTAATCTTTATGAGATTCACAGCCTTTGGGGCTGGTTGGTAGTTCAACAGCTTGAGTTCTAACCAAAGACCTAAGAACTGTTCAGGTAGCGTTGGAGGATATAAGCTGTTCCAAGTAGGGTGGGGTGTTTTTTTTGTAAAATCAGGGTATTCAAGTCTGATAAATTCAGAATTTCCAAATAGCAAAGTAACCATTTAGGTATTGCTCCAAGGGCTCCAATTATTATTATTATTATTATTATTATTATTATTATTATTATTATTATTATTATTTAATCTTTAGTGAGATTCACAGCCTTTGGGGCTGGTTGGTAGCTCAACAGCTTGAGTCCTAACCAAAGACCTAAGAACTGTTCAGGTAGCATTGGAGGATATAAGCTGTTCCAAGTACGGTGGGTTTTTTTGTAAAATCAGGGTATTAAAGTCTGATAAATTCAGGATTTCCAAATAGCGAGGCAGCCCTTTAGGTATTGCTCCAAGGGCTCCAATTACAATTGGGATAACAACAATTTCTTTTTCCAAAGTCGCTCAACTTCAATTTGTAAGTCCCGATACTTTGTGATTTTTTTCTTGCTACATGTCTACAATTCATGCATCCAGGTATTGCAATGTCAATGAACCAAGCCCTTTTCTTCTCAACTATTGTTATGTCAGGCATGTTGTGGGCCAAATGCCTGTCCATCTGAATTCTAAAGTTTTTTTCTCTTTACTGCTTTTTCTTAAGTATATTATGCTGGGACCCTCATGTTGACTGCAAATTATTATTATTATTATTATTATTATTATTATTATTATTATTATTATTATTATTATTTGCAGTCAACATGAGGGTCCCAGCATAATATACTTAAGAAAAAGCAGTAAAGAGAAAAAAACTCAAATGGAGAAAAAAATACATTATTTAAATTATTTAATATAAAAACTAAAAATCATTCTTGTAT
>NW_020769324.1:17033163-17062320 GCF_900518735.1 Pseudonaja textilis
ACATTATTTAAATTATTTAATATAAAAACTAAAAATCATTCTTGTATCATGTTAAATAGTAATATATATGAAGTTAATCAACTATGAGAAAAAGGCTGTAACACTTTGATCTTAGATGTGAGAGTTACAATATAAAATGTATGCATGATCTGGATAAAAATCTTTGGGCTTTTCAAAAATACCTGGTGGAACATTATGGTAACAGAAACTAGGCTTTAAGTCTGATAACAGTATCTCTTTTTTTCAGTAATGAATAAATGACAATTCGGATATCTTTGAAAAGAGTTAAGAATTAAAATTATTAATACTAAGGACAGCTTATAGTATGTACATTGAGTTTCAGCTATAACAAAAGGTTCAGTTCGGAGATTAAGTCCAGTTTGATTTAGACTGTTTTATTTGGGTATGGATCTAAAGTAAGATTTATGAAACTTTCTATATTTCTATTAATGCAAAAAATATTAAAGGACTCACCCCAAGCAAGCAAACTCTAATTGTATTACTTTTTAGCAAAGTGAAATGACATATGTGGATGTAATGATCCATCAGAAAATTTGGATCGAAGTTATTTAAATTTTTCATTTAAAAAGATTAAAAATTACTATAATTAATACCTATGGTATTCATCAAGAAAAAATTTTTATACTTTCTTTTTCAGGAAAGGAAGTTCCCATTACCCCTCATCATCTCCCTTATTTCATTGGCAATGCTTTTGATAACAAAATAAGTTGTTTATTCAGAAACATTATTCAAAAACATTCACTAATTAAAAAATATATAAAATTCAAGAATCAATAAAATAACAAATATATCCCATGGATGGCAACTCTTTATTGCAGAGTTGCTAAAATTAAAAATCATTAAAGGAGAGCAAGCACAAAATGAAGCAAAGGATATTATAAAACTAAAAAAAAAATCTGTCTTTGAAGACCATTTCTTAAAATTAAAATTACAAGGTGGACATTCCTGGAGTTTTACTGGAAAAACCTATTCTAAATATAGATTTGGTGGCAGATTTGTTTGCTGGTTTTTGCAAAACTTCAAAATGCTGAATTGTGTATGAAGCATTATGAATGGTCCTAAATGAATTCTGGTCACTGCAGATGAATCTGCATTATCTCCAGAAGGCACTGTATTGGCTCACAAGTAAATTTTGTATCTAAATGTATTCTTGCATGTGCAATAAGTAGAGATCTTTTTTCAGTTAATATATCCCATGCCAAGCTTAGATCATCAGGTTAAAAGAAATTTAACAAACTTTGGATACTCCATGAATCATCTAGGAGTCAGAATCTGAAAGCAGAGCTCAGGTTGTGATAAACCTCAGAATTCAGAATACATCAAGTTAAACAAAAGTCCAAGATATTAACCATATTTGCCCCAAATTCAGTTATCTGCTTTACTTTTCCTTCAGAATTAATCTGCCCTGAAACCAAAATGACAGTATTGAGCTAGGACCCAGAAGCAGCTTTGGGGATTTGGTGGAATTTCTGATTTTCCTTCCGTCTCAAGTATAAGTCAGTTAAAAGTTGTAATTTAATTCTTTCTTTCTTTAGTATTTCCTTTAGTAAATACTTTCCTTTTCTTTAGTATTTCCTTAAGCGACACAGTAGTGCCGCTTAAGTTTACTTTCAAAGAAGAAATCCAGAATGATGTCAAAGCAGGTTTTTGGGTTTTTTTACATTTTAAGTATCAAATTACAATGGACCAGAAAAGCCAGTAATAAGTCTTATAACACTACATAAAACACATGATAGATTTGCATAATGTAAACTAATTAGACTTTAGAATCCAGCTTCACACATTCATTTAAATAAGTTTCATAACAGTATGCCTGGAAATAAATTGGATTTAAAAAGCAAATGTGCTGATTTAACAAAGAAGAAGAGCAAAGTTAGATACATTATTGCTCATTATAATGTATGTCAGTGGTTTGGAAGCTGAGTCTGAATGACTGAAAATAGAAATTATGATCCGCAACATTACTTCATCAAGCAAGTTGAAGCTGAGAAACATAGACTTGAAGCTTTAGTATAGTATTATTTTCTATAATTGTAAAGCTCTGAATAAAGGACTTAAGATCCTCAAAATGAATACACTGAAAAGACAAAATAACAAAACCATAACAAAGCTATCATTTCATGGAAACCATAATGAATTGAGGATTGAAGAGGATGAACTTTCTAAAAAGCATTTACTTACAAACCTTTGGTTTAAAAATTGTGGAAATTGTACACAACCGAAGAAATAGAAATACTTAAAATATTTCAGTTATGTATCATTCTAAGTAGAAGTGGAAAAATAACATAGAATAACATTAAAATAATGTAAAAATGATTGCATTAACACTAAGGCAGGGGACCTTATTGTACAAAACCTCTATTTACTTGCAATGTGACTTTTTTTTTTATTTTTTTTAGATAGATCTGAGGAATGTATTCACTTTTTCATATATTCCAAGCAATATTAATATAGGATGAATATCTTCAACTTCATAAATCATACAAAGATCTTAATCATAGGGCATAATTTCATTCAGAAAAATAGAGTTTGGTGAAAAGTAGCACTGATAAAAATGAATGAATGGAAGTATATTTCAGAATAAGAACATAACTAACTAAAATTTATTCCCTACAGCACTCATTTTTATAGTAAAGAAAAAAGAACTGTGCTTCTGGCAGAGGTTTGCTTTGCAGAAATCAATTTAGGCATCACTTCTGAAGAATGAGCATTATGATCTTAGTAATTTAAAGACATCTCTTCTTCACCACATATAGTATCTAGTCAAAAAGAAAAAAAAATCTAGCAATGTTTATGATGTGTGGAGTTCATTACATCTAAAATAGAAAACCTTTAACAATCAAACACTATGCTGTTTCATTCCATTGTTTTAGATCCTTCTTATTGCTTCATTTTTTTTGTCTATGTGGGTGGAAAAAGATGAATCTTTTCCAGGCAATCCTATATAACTAGGAACTTTGTTGTCCCACTTAAATAGCCAAAATGCCAACACATTCAATAAAATGAGAAAAACTGCCAGGTTCTACTATTCATTGTTTGTAGAAGAAAGGAACATAAAGAAATTCCATTCCCCACTATCCTGTCAGAGCTGAAGAAACTTCTTGGATGAGAATTGAACTGTGTTCAAAAGAAAAAAAACAAGAAAGTCCAGCTGCCTCCTGAACAAAAAAAAAAAAAAAGCACCTTTGGAACAGTCATGACTGGAATGACTGAGAATCTCTACAGACTTTGTACATAAGGAAAGAATGCCTATAACTAGCAATTGACTATATTTGACTAAAGAGCTCTTGAAGAGCGAAAGGGAATGCAGAGAACAAGTTCATGTTTTGTGCAATTTTTGGCAGCCATTGTATGAGTTCTCACCACTTGCTCTCCAAAATCAAAAGGTCCTTGTGGATTCCAAAGGGTGAAGATTTTTATTCATTACAAGAAAAATGATGAACTGTACAAGTATTGCAGTTCTGGAAAAAATGTACTGTTCTTGTTTCTTCTATTTAATTGAAAGGGTAATTAATCTGAGACTACTGGAATTTTCAGTTGGTGTATGATTTAAATGAATTACAAAAACATCAGACATTTCATGTCTGTGGCTTAATTAACATAAGGCAGACAAATCATTTAACGAGTTTATGATAGTCAATACATTTTAAGGTAGTTTAGACTCCAAAAGTTTCATGAATTGTGAACCATTGTAGCCATTTTCTATCAAACTTTCATAAATCTCAATCTCAAATTGGCTGTCTTACTATCAAGAAAGTGGCCATCCTAGTGGTGATGGGGATTAATTGCTCTAATGCGGTCATATAGGATGATGTGGTCCAACTCATCTGGAGAGAACCTGGTTGAAGAAGATGAGTATTTATTTTATCAGCCTTTTTCTTCTACTTCTTCTGTCTCCACATGCATAGGTGTTGCAAAGCTCTCCAAATTAATCTGTTATGAGTCAAATCTAATCCTAGAGTTTGAAGCTATTCCTTCAGTTTCATCACC
Organism: Pseudonaja textilis; assembly: GCF_900518735.1. The sequence continues at coordinate 17,037,175 of NW_020769324.1, forward strand.
ATTATCAACATTAGGTCCTATGCAGAGTGCATTGGGCAGCAAATGTTTTGCAGTGATTTTGATCATTTGTAGCACCTTCAGCATTGTCCCAAGGGACATTAATAATTTTAAGATCTTCCTTAAGTGTTTGGTGCCAAGTTCTGAGGGTGCCTCATTTTCTCTTTCCTCCAGGTGGCATCAAACATAGTGCAATTTTTGGATCCAGTCTTTAGGGATCCAAAGATCCAAGGAATGTGGCCAAAAAACCATATTCAATGTTCATTCACAGTTCTTGATAGGTGTTCTAAATCTGATCTTTGTAGTACCTCTTCATTGGGGATGTGGTCACAATATGAGATTTGGAGAGCCGTGGTGTCACAGTGGTTAAAATGCAGTATTGCAGGCTATTTCTGCTGACTGCTAGCTGACTGCAATTTGGCAGATCGAATCTCACCAGGCTGAAGGTTGACTCTGCCTTCCATCCTTCTGAGGTGGCTAAAATGGGGATCCCGATTGTTGGGGGCAATATGCTGGCTCTGTAAACCTCTTAGACAGGGCTGTAAAGCACTGTGAAGCAGTATATAAGCGTAAGTGCTATTGCTATTGCTATTATTCTCAAGCAGTATTGTTGGAAAATATTTAATCTTTTAATCATCTGAGTTGTACAGTTTCATAAATATATATTGCAGTTGGTATAATACTATTCCTTGAGTTTGAAAAATAATTTGAAATAGTCAGAGTGTAGCAGTTCTGATCTGAAGCAGACAAGGTGTTTTGGAAAGGATGTGGGATACTTGTAGCATCCACCAGTCCTTCATTTAAAAAGCCATATATTTTTCTTAACTCAATTGATACTACCTTAACTCAAAAATCCATTCTCTTGGATCATACAGTTGCATCCCATCGAAAGCATATTTTCCACTTTGTATCTGCACTGTTGCACTTTATCAGATTAAAAAATGCAAAGGAAACCATTTATCACCATATTAATCCTCCTCCTCTTCCTCCTCCACTTCCACCTCCAACTCCAATTCCTCCACTACTACTACTACTACTCAGGTGGTATTCAGCAGGTTCTGACCAGTTCTGGAGAACCGGTAGTGGAAATTTTGAGTAGTTCAGAGAACTGGCAAATGCCACCTCTGACTGGCCCCACCCCCATCTATTCTCTGCCTCCTGAGTCCCAGCAGATTGGCTGCTGCTGCTTTTGTTGCCCTGCAGAGGAGAACGGAGCTGGAAAGCAGGTTAGTGGGGTGGGGAGGGAATGGGATTTTGCAGTATCCTTCCCCTGCCCCATTTACTAAGCCACGCCCACCAAGCCATGCTACACCAGCTACTCCCACAGAACCAGTAGTAAAACATTTTGAATCCCTCCTCCTCCTCCTCCTCCTCCTCCTCCTCCTCCTCCTCCTCCTCCTCCTCCTCTTCTTCTTCTTCTTCTTCTTCTTCTTCTTCTTCTTCTTCTTCTTCTTCTTCTTCTTCTTCTTCATTTTGATCCCTATATTTTAATTATGTTATTAAAATGTTCTGTCTCTTTCCTGATCATTTTATGAAATCAATCTTAAAAGTTATGAGTTCCGTAAATAAATAAATACTTTTAAAAGGTATGAGCTCACATAAACCCTAAACTCCTGATTCACAATTATAATTTAAAGAGCCACTTGAATTATACATTCCCTAAAGACAGCTGTTCTCTATTGAAATGCAGCTGCAGAAATTTTAAAAATGAAAAGTCATTCTGGTAGTTTATGCATTGCAATCTAAACATGTACTTCATGTTAAAATATTTCCAGTTTTACTGCTTAAAGAATAAATATTGTACATCAATGAAGTTTTAGCCCAAACAGAGATTTAAACTGAGTATTCCTTATCCAATACTTGCTTAAGCAAGCAGTTGATTGCAGGTTTCAAAGAATTTATGCAAAAAGTGGAAATCTGTTGAATAATTTTAAAGAACTGCAATATAACATTTCTTTGGTACACTTCTCACTGCTCCAGAAAGAATTTTGAAAGCATAGTGGTGATAGTTGAAATCATACACTTCGTACTTGAAAGGCAAAAGGACAAATTGTGTTTCTCTCCAGAGTTCAAGTCAACAAAATAAAAACCATGAAAGTTTTATTTCAACCACCAATTTAGTTTTGCTTATTTTTGCTTTGTTTGAAAAAATTTTATGTGAAAAAAGTAAAATACATTTATTTTAGTTCTCCAACTAGTTCTCTGATTTATTTGATTTTTCTCCCACTTAAGCGGTTGGAACTGAATGTTTTCTTCAGTTAAAAAGGTTCTATCATTCCAGAAAAAAAATAAAATTCCATTTAAATAAAAGATAGTTTTTTAAAAAAATGTTTCAGATTCTAGTTTTTAATTTTTCTGGTATTTATGACACAGCTTTGAGAATGTGAAGCTGACTGCAATCATTCTTTATTTTGTCATGGACTAGAATACAGACTACTTTGTACATGGTCACAAAAATGGGAAATGGCTCATGTTCCAAAATATTGGAATTATCTTAAGAAAAATCATGATTTTAAGTACCTGGAAAAATTTTCTAAAACTTTATTAACAAGTTACTGAAGCATAATAGTACTCCAGGTGAACAGGGCAGATGGCCTGAATCATATTAAAAAAACATGGCCAGATATATTTGCAATTATAGTGATAGTGATAGTGGTACCAGAGGTGGTATTCAGTATAATACATAATACTTCAATATAATACATAATACATAACTTCCAATCGAATTCTGCTTGGTACATTCTTATAATATACACTATATTCTTTTTTTAAAAAAAGGATTATAAATATATATAATTATAAACCCTCATTCCATTCCAATTTAGTTCTATCATTAATAATCATTAAAATCTTAACATGTTTAACGTTTCTTTTCAATTAAATATCATACTTTCTTAAAGACACATATAATTTCCATAATTAATTTTTCCCTTATTTCTCTTCACATATGTTTTGTAAATCATTAAATATTCATTTTGTTACATTTATTTATTGACAAGCATTCCACTGAGTTACGATAACTATTTTATCAAACATTTGAATCATACATTGTTTCATATTTTCTGAAATTATTTCTATTTCTAATATAACAATACTATCTTATGTACCTTTGCAGAATCCCTTTTTCCACTAGATTTTCACCCATTATCTCTAAATAGGCCCTGTTTCTCTATATTTTGTTTCTGTCCTTTATAACTTCTTTTCCTTTCTTTCTTCCCTCTCATCTTCTCCCTCCCCTTTTTACCCCCATGCTTCATTTTACTTGTAATTGGGATGAAGTTGTACTTTCCCAGAAAGAAGTGGAATACAATTTGAAAATCCTCACAGTTCTTGATCTGAAAATGGGCAGAAGCCATGGCCAGAATCACATCCTTCTTTGGACCAAGCAACACTGCTCACATTCACTCATTCTTTTGTCACCTCTCGAATGAATTGTTATAATATGCTGTAACAGGGGTCTCCAAACTTTTGGATCACAGGGACCACCAAACTCATAATTTTAAATCCCATGGACCACTAATATGAATTTTGACTGATGGTGGCTTGCTGACGTTGGTGGGAAAGTCGGTCCCATATTCCAGAGCTGCAGTAGTCACAGAAGGGGCCCTTTGGTCATCCTGGAGCAGCTGCTCCTTCACCCGGGTGCACCATCCTGCCATGGACTTGAGGAGTTGCTCCGGGATGACCAAAGGGCCAGTCCTGTGACTACAGCAGCTCTGGAATATGGGACTGACTTTCCCACCAATGTCAGCAAGCGACCCTGGGGGGAATTCCCAATGCCACGTTGGTCTTACCCTCCAGTTCCAGCTCATGTGGCTCTACTCAAGGTAAGATTTGCACTCAGCTGAAGGGTGGAGATCAGTGAGTGGGTGGGCCATGTGGGCAGCACAGCCTGTGTTCCTATGCAGCCTGGAGTAATTGCTTTGGGAAGAATGCTTTGAGGGGGAGATTTATCTGTGGACCACCAAAATTTTCTCCCAGACCACCAGTGGTCCTGGCCCCACTGGTTGGTGATCACTGTTCTAAATGAGACTATTCTCAAAGCTGCAACTAATGAAGAATGAAGAACACTTACAGTTATAGGTGAATCTCTGTGCATTCATATTGTATCTCTGCTTCAATGGTTTTTGGTGCAATTCAAGATGCTGGTTGAAACCCTTCATGACATGGAGCCAGAATATTTATATGACCTCCTCTTCCAATTATTTCCACCATCCTATATATTTCATCAGGGGAAACATGGTGTTTAGAATGTCATCATGCAGGACTCAGAATGTATGACTTTTCTATTGTAGCCCCTGCCCCTTGGAAGACCAAATCATTTCCTTCAGCACATGATTCAATTGGCCCCAACTCATGTAGTTTTTCAGAAAGAAGACTTGTTCCTGGGCAAAGGATGCCAGATGGTTAACAGGGAGCTAGCGAGGATGTTGTTTATTTTGCTTTTATAGATTGCCATGTCACTTTGTTTGTATTTATGGTTATTTATTATGTTGATTGTATTCTTTTTCTCTGTTGTTAGCTGCCCACAGTCAGTCTGGTGAGTTAAGTGGCTATATAACATGAAATAAATATCCTCAACATCACCCTCATTTTTAGCCATCAGCTTTTAAATGGTAACTCTACTGGGAATCAATTATCAAAACATTTTTAATCTAGAAGCATGAAAAGAGAGCATATAAATATTGTTGCAAAAGAACAAATGACAATTAGGGAAGATGATTGTGACATGTTCTATTTTCATTCTACCATTGATGTGTTTAGTGAAACTTCCAGTGGGAACTACAATGTTTAAATATAGGGATGCAAAGATAGGGCATGTCAAATTTTTCAACTTTCAATTTCCAAACATTAGGGGTGCTCAAAAGTTGTGCTATGCCTTGGGGATTGTAAAGATATTTTAGTTACTTTAATACAATTCGGATTTGCTTGGTAACTAACTACATGAATATTATATTTTTTAACATTTTGCTTGTTTCATTTGCAGATAACATTAGCATATACTGCTACTGAAGGGATGACAACTAGTTTTATAAGATGTAACATTTCAAAATAAAGACTTACATCTGTTTTTCTGAGTTTTTCTTTCTACAACCTTGGCTTGAGAACATGACATTTTTACTGTAGAAGAAGAAAAATCAACTGGATGATCTACACCATTTAATAGTGTAAAAGGAAGGGAACTTTGATTTCAGTGTTTTATTTTACACAAGATGTTCATCAGTACAGCATTTTCTGTTTCTACCATGGTTGGCATCATGAAAATTCCAGTAGAAAATATTATATATCATTATATATGAGAAGAGAAAGAGAAAACAGTGGCTTTAAACTCACTCATTACCTTAATATGCTTCAGAAGTAACTATCTATTCACTTATCTGAAAGTATGCTCCATTGAATGCAACTGCATTTGTTTTCGAATGCCAAAATTTTAGCAGTGTGATGTTAGTAAAATTAAATAGCTAAAAGCTTCCAATAGTTGACAGTATTTTTTTCCTTTTTCTTTCTAGTTGAGTTTATTTTCCCAACTTTTGTTTGAAAGGTAAAGGTTAGAAAAATAGACCCTACTAAATCTACAATCAAGCTTTGCCAGATAAAATAAGCAACATACATATTTTCTTCTTTTTTTAACTTACTCAGCATTTTCTTTTTGTAGAATGTAGTTTGATTTTCCCTCCTGATTTTTTCCAAGTAAAATAAATAATATGCCAGAAATTAGCTCAGCTTTAATCCATAATATGCTATTTTTATTGACAAAGGTGATTAGAAATAATGGAGAAATAAATATAAATTGAAACAATATTACAGGCTGACTAACAAAAGGTTAAATATAATCATTTATTTCCATTCAATAATTGTTAAATTAATATCTCTACACCTAATGTTAGCAAGCCTTTGTTAATTTTTCAACTGTTGTTCAATGTTGCCCTCTCCTGGATTGACATAACTATAATATTCATAATATTATAAACATTTTTTAATTTGAATGTGTGGGATCTCCTTTATATTTATAATATAACAGCAACACAAATACTGTTATTGCAGTAATTAAATCCATTATGTCTATTAAACCTTGAACGCAGTGGAGTTCATTATAATTTTGATTACTTAAAAATGTATCTTGAGATTTGTGACACAAAATCTAATAAACATGACTTTCTGTGTTAAGAGAAAATGCAGTTAATTCTGGAACACTCACAAAATTAATGCAAACCAAAGACCATATTATTGCAAAAACATACAGATTGAAAAATTGAGTCCAAAAAAATAATTAAAAGCACCTCTCCAGAGATTACCTTTAAAAAAAAAGTTTATTATTGGATTCTTTTCAGTTAATGACTCCTTGTAGTCATGCGAGAATGCTATATAGTATTTGGTGTACATTTAGTCAGCTAAATGTTTGAAACTTATTTCTGCCAGCTCCAATGACACTGTCATAATAGTGGTTGTGGAACAGCTCATTGGCACATTTTTTGAGAAGACTTTTAATATTTCAGAAAAATTTAACTATCAGTTCTTGCAAGTCAGTACAAGCTGATTCCAATATACCACTATATATAGATCATAGCATCTTACATGTTCCATAAAATGAATTTCAATGTCATCTTTCAATAACTATTTCAGCAGCTGGACAATCAGAGGACCAAGAAGGTTGTCAACCAGATGAACAGAAGATCAAATGGATTCACAGCTCCAGACTCACAAGAATTCCCAAAAGAAATATCTAGGAGGAGAAACTGTCTGAAAGAAAACCAAATCAGTGCCAAAAAGCAAACAAATAATGTAACATGGCATCCTGGACTAAGTATTGCTGCAGAGCAAGAAAGATAGTTCAAGTCGATGATGGTTTCATGTCAGTTTGGATTAGAAAAGAATTATATATTTTCTTCTTCTTTCCCTTGGGTAGTGCACAGCTTTGCTCTCTTGGAAGTGGAAACAAAGCTTGTTTAGGAGGGAATTAGAACCTGGCAAAAAGTTAAAATATAAAAGTGATTACTTCATGGAATCGTTGTGCAACTTTACATTTGTGTGAAAACTGAATTTATGTCTGACAATATAAAGAATGTCATTCTTTTTCCCTTATACAAATGCAAGCTAACAAGAATGATTGAAAAAACAAGAGAGGAATTTTCATTAAGCATATTGAGAAAATATTAGGCAAAATGTTTATTGAAGGAGTACAAAATGTATTAATAAGCCCACTGGAGGTATAATGGAGATTTATACTCTTCAGAATCACATGGAGAAATCTATGAATGTGAGAAGGTTTGCTGCAGATTTATTGATCTAGACAAAATATATTATAAAATCAATGCATTTCAGATGTAGAAAAGAATGCATAAATATAGAATTGAAGGTTGGATTCTGAATTTTGTAAAATACTGAAAATAAAGCATGTTAAAGAGTGCTTGTGATGACATTAGACTGTTTTCTCAATGTGCATTCAAATTTTTATCTAAATTAGGCTGTATTGTTAGCTGAGAACTAAATGAATTGTTGTGAGTCTTAGATTGCATGATGTAACAAAAGTATGGATCAAAAATTTAATGTATAGAAAATTAGGGCAATTGTATTTGACAGTAAACAATTACAAGTTATACACAAAAGTAAATGTTAACTATGAATTCATGCACCTTGGTAGAATGTTTATTGAACTGCAAAAATAGTTGGAGAAATTTTAATACAATCAAATAGTAATAAAAATAATGGTAGTATTTTGCCTCTGATGTGGAATAAATATTTGCTTTAAAAAGTAAAAATGGTTTTGTATAAAGAACCTATCTCTCCTTAATTTAGTTATACAAAAGTGAGAGTCAAATATTTAAGAATACTAAAAAACAAATTGGATCAGGGAATGGATTACTCAAAATGTATGTGGTAAAAGAAGAGATGGGACCCAAAATGCATGCACTAAATAAATATGGATTGAGTACAACAGTAGGCATTGAGTAAAACCTACTGTACATTAAGGAATTTCATCATTAGAGAAAATGAATGATCATTCAATGAATACACACACACACACACATACACACATTTTCCATCCAATTTCATACAAGGATTCCCAATACTAATTATAATTACATTTATAGATAGGCTTATAAATTAAGATTAAGGACACCTAATCTTTTGAATGCCAATGCTTACAAAGCCTCTGGAGTTTGAGATCATAAGATGATCAAGTCATCCACTAATCAAAATTTGAATTAAATTTTGTCTCCCTTCAGCAATGAAAATATTCTACTTCAAAGAAATGTCAGTGAGATTTTAAAAACAAATGAACTCTTTCAACTATTTAAAATTCATAACACCATTTTGTCTCCTAGTTTCTTAGGTGATTGAAATAGCTTATAAATAGAACAAATAAACACATTTCTTAAAATTAAATGTGATAATGCGGGGAGGGGGAATCTGAAACCAGGGAGGTGAACTGTTGTGAGCACCACTGAATATGATCCTTAATTCCCATCAGTAAAATCCAACATCTGGTCATTTTTATGTTTGTATGAAATTGCTGTCTATTATTTCTGTAAAGGCTTCTCTTTAAGAAAAGGTGAGCATTAATATCACCAAACAATCCAATGGAAACAAGGTCATGTGGGAAGCATTCAGAGAAACATCTGGAAATAGTAAAACAGCTGCAAAGAAAATGAGTTGACAAGGCCAAATATTAGGTTGCCAAGGATGAAAACAATGTTAACAGTAAGGGAATTTCCTCCCTCCAATTCAAAAGGGAAGATTGGCCACACAACCATACTTATTATATCAAAAGAAAGAATGTTCCAGCCCAGCAATGTACGCATAAACCTTCAAACCATAATGTATCACACATAGACTCTCTTTGGCACATGGGTATGATCATGTGGAAGCACTTTTGTGAGATGTTCCCAAGAATTTCTTTGGTTTTTAAATTTTATGTATTTAAATTATAGTTGTTTATGTGTCAGAATAATGCAGGTAGTCCTCAACTTATGACCATAATTGAGCCTCACATGTTAATCAAAAGTTATTGCAGTTGAAGGTAAAAGTATCACTTGACCGTATTTAATTTTATGACTGTTTTTATAATGCTTATTAAGGAAATCTATATAATGGTCGTAACTGTGAAACCAGTTTATGAAATAGGATTTTTTTTCTGGGAAACCACAAAAAGGTCACAAAACATGGTCATGCAACCATGAGATGCTGCAAGTGGTTGTAAATGTGAATCAATTGTCAAACACCCAAAATGTGATCACAAGACTATTGGGTTAGCGTGGCAGTTGTAACTTCAAGACAGTCATAAGTAACTTCTTTGAGTCCTATTCAGGCAATCAACTGCATGTATGTTGAGGATCACCTGTAATCTCCAAGTAGCCACAGGCAACATAGATTATTTATGATAAAAATTATTTTTAAAAAACAACAAGCTTCTAAGATCCTTCTTAAACAGCATTTAGTAAGAGTAGTTCTGAGATATGAAAGAAGAAAGCCAAGTCTAGATGAGTACTTTTCTGTTGTGGTTATCACTTCCTTCCCTCTTCAGGATTCTCTGTCATGATTCCAGGTAACAGACCCATAGCAAGCAAAACTCTGAGGTAGGTAGATTCCTTAAAGAATAGCTTCGTTGGATATATCATATCAGCAGAGATCTGGTGAAAACCAACTGAAGGTTCCTGTGGTTTTCACCTGATTAAAGTGAAAGTTTTTCATTTTCCCCAAACACTCACATGGTCCAATCAAGGCTCCGTCTAGTTGCTGGGTAACTTCACTCCTCCTCTCTTTGACCAGGTGTGAGAATGTCCTTGGTTCCCAAGAGAAAGTATTTTGTTTTGGCTACAAAACTCCAGCTATCTCTATTTCCCCCTCCTCCTCAGTTCTAGTGTGACAAAACTGAAGCAGCAAAATGGTTTCAATCAGGCCAGCTTCAGGGTTGACATCTCCCTTTTTCCAGAACACAACTCTCAATGTAGCTGCAATTCTTTAGTACATTTTAAGTGTGAATTCCAAAAGGGGATCAAGCTTTTTGTTTTTGAAAACAGCACTGTCAAGAACACACTGAAGCATATTATTTAGCATTCAGAGAAAGCTTTTAAAACTAGGGAGGTGGAGGAGAAAAGCCTTCAGATGGCTGGGGGGAAAAAACATCATGATGAAGGAAGTAAAAGAATTTGGTAAGTGGCACTTTAAGACTGATTATCTTCTTCCCAAGTTTTGTTACTGTGCCAATATGCTTAAACTGTAGAAAGGAGATGATTTATTTGCTTGCATAAAATAGGCCAGCTGCAGATGCTGAGCTCAAAGATGCAATTTTGTACACATCTTATCCACTAGGGACCATTATGCAGTTCATGTAGGGGTGCTTATGTCAAATTTGCAAAAAAAAAAATGGCAATGTTATCTCTGAAGAAATGGAGAGCTGTTAATTTTGTCGATGAAGTACTTATCTGATTTTCTTTCCATCTCTTTTTTCACACATCTGTTTTGCTTCATCCACAACAGGTTGGCCAAGACTAGTAAATCTATTCTATTCTTGTATTTATTTATCTTCCTTTGCAAACCAAACCCTTCCATTTAACTCTCTATCCTTTTCTGTACAGGCAAGTTTCAAAGGTGCTTTTTCCAAAATGGAAACTTTCTTCTTTTTCCAAAATGGAAACTTTCTTCTCTTTTTTTCTTTGAAAACTCTTCACTTCTTATCCAAGAAGCCTCTTCAATTCTAACGGACTAGTGGGGAATGGATGGATTGAGACTGCTTGAGACTGAAGCAGTATGCTAGCTTTATTGTTATTATGATAGAATTTATGAAAATCAGTCAAAAGGATACCAATGAGTGTCAAAAATATTGAGAAATGAAAGATTTAAACAAACTGATGTGAGACAGCCTTTCAATAAAAATCAGGATGGTTCTGCCATTCAGGGAGATTCTAAGACTCATAATTGCTATCTACTACTACTAGTAACAATTTTGCCCTCAACCTCCTTGAGCTTCAGCTGTCATATAACTATTTGAAAATATTTGTTCTACCCACTCTAATGGAGCCATGATTCCATCAGACAAATCTCCTGTAACCTTTAGTTCTAAATAATTTTCTTTAAAAATATGATTCTAATTGCAAAAGAAAACCAAACTAGCATTTATTCTGACCAGAGAATACCATGCTATTCTGACCATGAGGAAAAAATGACAAATGGATGATAAGCAGCATGAATATGTATCTTTGATGGTGGAGGTTGCCCCATGTATCAACATGTGACCCTCAATTGTAAGCACTCTTATAAATCCTACATTTAATAGCTATCAAAAAGGAAAAAAAACAGCATTCAAAAGATTGAAATGGTAACATCAAATAGAGAGAAGAAATATCACAACTGCATCACTGGAACAAATTATACTAGATCATCCTGTTGGGCTTTTCCTCTAGCACCATTCATGTCTCAAATTTATTTTAATTTACATTTTGGCAATTTAAACACAAAAAATAAAAAAAATATAGTGACCTGCCAAGAAATATCTCTGCATTTTATTTCTACACTTCTCATTCAATATGGTGAAGGAATCTGCTTAGAAATGCATTCCAAAGGAATGGAGGCTTTATTGGTTAAAATGTGGTGTCCTTGTATTTACTAGCTATGAGGTGGTCAAGGATGCATGTGAATGGTCTGTCTTTCGTTGTCAAACATTTCCCTAGTGGTCTTCATAATAGTCTCTGGTTTCTCCTGCCTCAATTAAGTCCTAATGTTAGGCAACATTGGCTAACATTTCTACAGGGCTTTTTAGATTTAGAAGACTGCCAAATACTATTTTAGACAAAAGAAAAACAGCAGCCTTATCATACTTTGCACCTCCAATAAGAAATAAGTTCCAAAATTCCACTAGAAAAAAGAGAGGAGGGAAAGAGTGAGAAGTGAGAGCAAGAAAGAAAGAAAGTCCATTTTCTCCAATGTTGGGGAAAGGAGATAAAAAATAGATTTATTAGAAGGGAAAATTGTTAGGAGAAAGAGAAGAAAAAGGCAACTAGACATTTTGCGTACTCATGAAAGCTTCCAGGTTCTTTGCCAACCCTCTCTGTCATTTCAGATATATCCACTGGCTCATTGCTCAACAGCACTTGTCTCGATTTGTTAAATAAAGCTAGATGAATCTCTCGGATGCCATCAGAAATAATAACTATCTGAACTGGGGTTTTCTTTGAAAAGAAATAGAAGCCAAATCCACTAACCTTTATTCAAGAACTAATGTCTCTGTAGAATCCTGCTATGTCCTGGCATGGATTCAAAAGCAGTTTTTGTTGTTGTTTCTGGTTCAGCATAATTTGGTTTCCTTTCTCCTCTATGACACCATGGTCACTGCTATGAAACTGCTTAACAGTGAAAGTCAGCATTTGAAGAAATGGGAAAGTTAGTTCAGTTGTCCATATGATAACTCTTCAAACCTTTTCTTGTGTAATTACATACATACCGTTTTACAATACGTGACCATTTTCAGGAAAAGTATGGTGTCATTGTCTAGTAAGGGTTACAACTTATACATAACAGTGGCATTCTGTTTCTGTGAACTCTTTTTTTCATAGGTCATCCCTACTGTGTGGCTCACGTGTGTCAGGATTCTGTCATTAATCTGCAGATACACATTATTGACAAAGTGAAGAAGTTATATATGAATACAAAGACACAAAGTGGTGGTAAAGTCTATTATTTTGCCATTTCTGATGACGTCCTTGGTGGATTGAAATCCATATTGGGGGGGGGGGGTAGAGAATATAATATAATGGTGGGCTATAATAGTGTTGTTAGGAAAATTCCTGTGGAGTTTAGTTTTCTTGGGGATTCTATGTCATCTTTTAGTGCTGGTGGTGTTAGGAATGCTCATAACCCATTATTCCAGTTATGATGGTTCAAATGTTTAAAATGATGGACACACTGTATTGCTTGGTTTGAGCATTTTGAGAAGGAGATACCTGGTTGAAGTTTCTGAAGTGTTTCCATGTAAGTGTGAACCTGTAAGCATTTAACAAATCCTTTCATTAAATTGTACCATTCTCTCTGATATGTTGTTACAGGTGAAATTGGTAGAATGTGTCAGGGTTCCGACCAGTGTCCTAATGAAATTAAGAGTCTCAAGCCATCTGGAAATAAAAATCCAGTCATTTATTAGAACACCATGCCAGAATTTCATAGGTGAAGCCAACTCTGACCTCATCCATTTCATGCCTACCTCTGACCCTGTTTCCTCCTCCAAAGTGTGTCACCAGTCACATTCCCTAAGGAGCAAATTTTGTAGGCTGTAGAAGTCACTCCCTCCAGCCATTGCTGGTCCCCATGGAGATGGCCTTGACTTGCTTGGACAGACTGCATCTTGTTATGACTGAGGAGTAAATCCCTTGGTGCAGCTGCAAGGCATGATTTCCCATCCCCTTGCCTATGCCAATTTGAGAGCAAGTCAGGGAAGCTTTGTGAGTGGACAGAATGTGGTGTTGACATCTGCTTCTTGGCTTCCTTGATATAATTCTTGATGATGTTGCAAATGTCATGATAGTGCCAAGTCATTTGTTGCTATATTCCTTCATACCCAATTGCAAGATGGTCATTTTGAACTTTTTTAGCCTTGCTAACTAGGGATTTTCATATTTTAAGGTTCATTTTTCTGTTCAATATTTGTTTTATGGTCAGAAGGTCTAATTGTCTTTTAACACCAAAACTTTATAGCAATTATCTTATTAGTTGAAAAATATATTTTCAACTTTTTCTGTGCTATTCAGTTCCATTATATTATTGACCTTAACTGGAATTTTTGTTGCAACAAATTCTTATGGTGCTCTTGGAAAAGAGCATATAAACACAGTGTGACATTATTTGTATTTGAAATAATGAGTTATCTACTGCACAACTATAATATCTTGCTACACTGCTGATTTAATTTGGATCATTTAATAATAAGAGACAAGGTTTATGATGTATTGCTTTCAAAATAGTATGTTAGGTTCTGCCAAATAATTTAAAAAAGAAAATATAGCTAGTCTTCAATTTTCTGTTCTTTTCTGTTGCTAAGTGATATGGTTGTAAAGCTCAACATTACATCGCTTCATCACTTAGTGATGGCAATTCTACCACTCCCCATTGCCGTTGTTAACTGAATCCCATTGGTTTTGCCAAGGACCTACTCTTATCCACATCAGGTTGGTCCCTCTGAGCTTCAGCATTTATCTTCCAAGATAAACTGAAGTCTTCCTAACCACCTATCTTAATATTTTTAAAAATATTTTAAATACTTTTTTATAGTTATCTATCTGCAATTCTTTAAACAAGCTGTATATTTTCCTGAGATCACCCAAAAGAGTTTATCTGTAAGAGCTTACTTTCATATGAAATCTTCTAGCAAGATATGGTTTTTCCTTCTTTCTCTCTCTTTCTCTCTCTCTCTTTCTCCTTTCTTCCATGTACATTCAAACTTTTTATATTGTTAAGACTGAAGCAGAGACTTGCTTGAAATAATTCGTAAGTAGCTCTGGGAATATTTTTTTGACTAAAGTTTAGAGAAAGATGCTAAATAATAAGCAAAATGAGTAAAACCACCTTGGAAAAGGTATTTGAAGAAAGCAAATGTCTGGAGGGGAAGGATTATATAACAGTCAGTTGACATAAAACTAAAACACTGTATAAAAGCTTCCTAGAACACAGACAGATATGAATTATTCACAAGGAAAGAAAGCAATTTTAGTCTTGTAAAATTGTTCTCAATCATAAGACTAAGCTAAAATAAACAACTGTAACATCATGCATGGAAGAAAGACATATGTTATTAAAACTTTTTTGTTGGGCAAGAAAATACTTCTCAAAATTGAGATGAGACTTTGATTTTTCAAGAGCTCTAAATAGACATGTACTATTTTTTTCCTGGCTTCATAGTTTGTTTCCAGATAGTTTTAAATAAATATGCAAAAACCCAAAGTTATCAAAAGCAATTTGTTTTCAATTCAGAGATAAATTCAAGAACACATTTCAAAAATCTCTTTTTAGCATTTCTAAAAGTAAGATAAACTAATATTCTTCATATTCTAATAGTCCTCAAAACATATATATTTTAAAAATACTCATACACATTTAAAATATAAAGCACATAAACAAACATGTAGCATCAAGTAAAAAGTCTATATTAAGTCTTGTAAATGTAGATTAATCTAATAAATGGTTTACATTTTCTAAAAGAAATGCAAATCTGAAGGAGTATCTAAAACAGAATTTATAAACTTTTAATTAACCTTTATAAGCCTTTAAGTTTTCAAAATAATTATCTCCACAATTTGTTACATTTAATAAATGCACTTTACTTACAAATCAGTAGAGGAAAGAAAACTAGTGAGGAAATAATTTCTCCTCAATTCATCCTCCAAATATCTTTCACTTCTTTTCATGTTTGCTACATGCCCACAGTATGCTTTTTTTTCCACCTTGGGATGACTCAGGGCTACAGAAAATAAAAAATATAGAACTGAACAGGGCAAAATCCAGAAAACTATAGTGTTGCATTTTTTTGAATGTCAACAATATTCTCTTGACATCCTCCCTTTCCCTCTCCCGGCCTCACCATTCTTCTGATGTGGGTCAGTGGGGTTTTGGTATTAGCCACTACAAGGTTGAGGATAGAAACAAAAGCCAACAAAATTCCTGGACCTATGAAAAACTTCAATTCCAGCCCCAATCCCCTTTTAAAACATTCTGAAAGTACAAACGCCAAGTTTCAGACAAATGTCTTGAGCTTGAAATGTTTAAATAAATTATACTATTTCCTCCAGCTTTTTGTAAAATTTATCTCTTTGTTTTCTTAGGCATTGATATTGATGTGAATTTGCTAATTTTTGCTTAAATGTTATAGGGGATGGGGAAGACATACAATAGCCTTTTGGTATTGTTGAAGTAGTTCTTATTTAATTTTAAAAAATATGGATTAATACATGTTTATTTATGCCTGAACTACAGGCAAAACCATATTATTCAATGAATAATAACCAACTCCTTGGGAGTATGTTGCTGAATGAACCATATTCACTATGAAGTAGGAATACTCTTTTTAAAACTAACTTATCCATAGAGTTTCAGTATAATGAAATTCCATAAACATCATACAGTGGTTGAAATAAGCATATCTGTTAAAAAGGATGATTGTTAATGTTTGAAAAATTAAAGCTTTTTTTAAACAAAAAAAAAACACCCATCTGCTATTGGTGTGTGTGTGTGTGTGTGTGTGTATTAAAAGGGTATGTATTTTAAAAAAAACAGCCATACTAAAACTTATTTTAAATTTTTATTTACCTTAAAATATATGCACTTTAGCACCTCAGATTTGACTTCATAATCTTTTTTCAAGTGAACATTTTAAATTACAAACAGTAGGCACAGCAGAAATATTTAAAACTGTTCCCTTAAAAAATAAAGGCAAGTCAAAAACCTGAATTATTTATTTGTTTGTTTTTAAGAACAACTTCAGCTTTTTGGTATCCTGATACAACATTCAAGTAGTTTTTAGGTAAGAATGAAGAATTTGGTTTCTGAGGTTACTTGGTCTTCTAAAGTTTTCTCAAACTGAGGGTTTCTATTGTCAAGGCTGGAGTTTGTGCACGAAGTTTGTTTAGAAAAGCTCACGTCAATCAAAGAGCAAAGATACTTAAGTAAATACTTTCTTTTCCGAGTTAAGGCACTTTAAAAAGTCTGTGTATAAACCAGGCACAGTTTTTGGGTCAATGCTTTGCCTTTATCTATAATGGACTGGATCCTAATAACAATATGAATAAGTATCCAATTTCTTTCTTTTAAAACAAATCAAGACATGCAGCTTGCTATTTTGACAATTACCAAATGGAAAACTCATATTAACACTTTTACAGAGTGACCACATTAAAGACCTTCCACTCCTTTAAAACAGGAAGACCAGTAAATTATTTTTATTTTATTATATTTGCATTTCAAGGTTCAAAGCAGATGTTTTATAAGTACTGTTTTTTGTTGTCTGTTTGTTTCCTTTAAAACCTTAGCCCCAAATAAAGCAGCTGTCTAGAAAAAGCTTCCTTTGTCATTAGTCTTCTGGGAGAAAAAATATAAATAAAAGTTTGTTGTATGCTGTCTCTGAATGGCCAGGAAAATAAAATTAAGGGTCGATAAAAGATACTGCAATATATCTTGTTCCTTTCAAAATTGGAAGTCCTTCATGTAAATGAGTAAGTCTTCCTGGATGCATGAAACTCCATCCTTTTCTAGGTGATTCAATTGAACAGTTGTATCTCAAAAATTTACATCCACCTCCCTATAAGAAATAAGTCAGAAATTTAAGTAATACCAAAGAAGTCAATAAAAACAAGATCCTCTCAGTAAAATGTATTGAATGAAATAACGATTAATATTACCATCCCATTTTCAAAGTATATTATTCTGGAGCAGCTGTAAATTTGGTTTAAAGACTTATACTTATATACTGTTCCTTAGTGCTTTACAGCACTCTGAAAAATTTACAATGTCAGTACTCTAACTTTCTATATTTACATTTTCCTTGTGTTAAAATTAGATGATATACAGATTTTATCCAGTAATTACTTTCTTGACTTACAACTCTAATTCCACCCACCCCCACCCTACTAGACAAAGTAGTTGAAACCGAGTTTTGAAAATAGATTAACTATAATACAATGAATTTTAACATACATAAGGGGGACCTTGCAGTTTATATCCAACATAGTAGGTGACTCAAAGTCAGTCATTAGCAATCACCTTATCTTCTTGTAGAAATAAAATGATCAAATACCCATTTTTGGTCACCAAAAGAAAGCAGTTGCATTCACAAGAATGAATGGCTACTGACAAGCTAAAGGTGAATGAAACAGTCCATTTGGCCATAACTAACAGAATAATAGAGTTGGAAGGGACCTTGTAGGTCATCTAATCCAACCCCCTGTTCAAGCAGGAAACCCTATAACATTTCTGACAAGTGGCTGTCTAGTATCTTCCTAAAACCACCCACAAGTTCTAAATGCATTCTGTTCTATAGGTTGATTGCTCTCACTGTCATAAAAATTCTCCTTATTTCTAGGTTGAATCTCTCCTTGATCAATTTCCATCCATTGTTTCTTGTCTGGCCTTTGAGTGCTTTTGGGAAGTTTTACCTTCCAGGGAGTTTTGGGGAGTTTTACCCATTTATTTCCTAAAGTGGAACTTCAAAAAAAAAAAAAAAACAGGCCCTATCAGTAGTACTATTTTTATACTGGACATCTTTATTAGCAATACAGTCTATTACTTATTTCAAAACTTAATATAATAACATGATTGAACATTAAGTCTCTGTACTTTAGTGTTTTACAAAAGCCTAGTCCAGAACCAGCTTTCTGATTGTTGGATCAGTTTCTTATGTTAATCTTCCAGCAGATATCCTACAAATAGTTGTGTGGAAATGAGCTAGAGTTTGAAAAAACAGCATCAGTTCCCTGGATGCAAGCTAAACTTACTTGAAAATCTTCTCCTACTTTGTTAAGGGCAATGTTGATGGTAAATGTTGATGAGTCATGGTGAGGTCTGAGAGCGCGCTGTCTTTCAGTAGTATATTTCACAACAAAATTCAACAAGGCATGACCCTGGAAAAAAAAAGACATGAAGAATTTCTTCATGAAGAATTTAAAAGGTATACTGTAACTTGTCATGAGGGGATCAATCAGTTTTGGATGCTCCATGACTGGAGGTTTTTAAGAAGAGATTGGACAACCATTTGTCTGAAATGTATAGGGCTTCCTGATTGATCAGGGGTTGGGCTACAAGTCCTCCAAAGTCCCTTCCAACTCTGTTATTCTGTTAATTGAGCAGCCACACAAACAAACACACCCACAACATTGGTATGGGGTGTGATTATTGCTCCTTTGGATGATAAGTTCAATTTATTTATCTTCTTGAATTGCACTTCTCCACTTTTGTTGTTTTTCTTTTTAATGCAAACGCTGCAGGTTAACATCTGTTATATTACTATTACTACTAAGAATGTTGCTATTATTATTTATGAATAAGTAATATCCATAAGTAATAAAGTTATTCATATTCAGATGAACCCACTGTATAATCTGGGAGTCCTCCTGGATGAATGACTTCTGTTCAAGGAGCATGCGACAGTCAGGAGAGCTTTTATTCAACCATGTTGTGTACCAATTTAACTCCTTCCTGGATCAAGAGGCCTTTCTTTCTGTCATTCATGCCATGGTTGTCTCCCATATGGACTACTGCAATGCACGCCACAGGAGGCAGATGGTACAGAATACAAATGTGTGACTAGTTTTAGGTGTCCCTAAAATTGCACACATAACACCTCTGTTCCATGAGCTGTATAGGTTGCCAGTTTGCTTCCAACTCCAATTCAAGATGTTGGTTATTACTGTTAAAGCCCTTTATGGCATAGGACCATGTTACATGAGGAACTGTTTTGCCTCTATTTCATCAACCCTTCACTACCAGACAAGCAGGGAGGGTACGTTGCATACCCTATCAGTTAAAGAATTTTGACTGGCAGAGTTTAGGAAGAGAGCCTGTTTGTTGCCCTATGGAACATATGACCTGCCTCTCCAAGTGACATGGGGAACTAAGAGTGGCATGCAATCCGCAGGGTGGTTGCTGGTTGAGGATGCTACCTCCATCTTTTTCAAATTTTGTAATTCTTAATTTTTAACTTTTTAAAATGTTATTTTGAATATTTTTAAGTACATTTCTTTCTATGTTTTTTTTATTTATAAGCCACCCAGAGTTACTTAAGTGAGGTGGGCAGAGCAGAAATAAGATTAAACAAATAAATAAATCCTCAACAGTATGACTTAATTATTCAGTTTATTTATCTACTAAAAAGAACAATTTCATAATATATTATTATCATTGTTTAGCTTGTGCTTTAGAACATGAATAATTTGCTTTTTTTCATGAAGAAAAGGGTAAATCGGTAAATACAGAGACAACATGAGTAGGGTTCAAAATCACTGCAGTCCTGTCTCACTTGTAACCACATATGCTTCCAGTAACAAAGAGAGACTGGGCAAGGGCGAACAGGCCCAGTGATACCACTCTTTGCATATTTGGACTCCAAACCCTCAGAATAATTAAATGAGACACAAATAAATTTCCTTAAATATCAGCCATAAGTTATTAATAAATCAATTCAAGCTTTAACATATGAAAAATTAAGAGTTTAAACTATGTTCTACTCTATTAAGTTTTAAAATTTAACTTGCCTTTGTATAGTAGCCAGCAAATACTTTTAGGGTTACAGGTGCTATGAATTCTCTGATAAAATGCAACCACACATTTTCCAGGCCAATTTGCTTCATGTGAATGTCATCTGTTGGAACATTTTCATAGCCTCCAGAAATGCGGCTATCCTAAAACAAGATGTAATGTAGCATATTTTATATGAAATGTTTCATCTCTTTTATTACTACAGCTATAAATAAAGGAACATGAATCTTTGTAATTATTAATTCTTAACATACGCCAATATCTAGAAACAAAATACTGATTTATCTAGAGCATAGTATAGAGTATAGCTCAGTTTTTTTTACAACCAAATGGCAGTTGCTGTTCATATCAGTTTTATTGTGTAATCTACAATAGAGGACGAAAAACATTTTTCCATTAAACTTTTTGATAGTTAATACTATACTTTTATTGTAAATTAGCATGAGAGTTTGATAGCCAGTATAAAAAATTCAATACTTTCAGTTCTAAATAAACCTTTATAGTTGTAAACTGTCAACTGATTAAAGAGTTTTTGGATTATTAATCATCCATTTAATAAACACACTAACTTCCTTTAAAAGAAGTGTTTCTTCTTTATTAAATTTTATATTATACCCTTGTGGGTTGCTATAAAAGTTTAGTATGCATTTTATGTAATGTAATCCGAATCAAGCTAAACCCTTATGTGATTATACAACAAGTGTTATACATAGAATCTCACTTAGTATTGTCTACAGAGACTATTAAATCTTTAAGAGAAGAAAAGAGAAGAGTTTTTCAGCCAGAGATTAAACTTGATGCAAAACTCCATGCAAAACTACTGCTAAAATAGTTATGAAAAATAATCATATATTTATGAATAACTATTAAATTAACAATTAAAAATTGCAGCCAACCTTAAAGCAAAGGACATATTTCTGATGTTCCTCAATATCACAGACATTAATAAAGTTCTTCCATTTCTTTTCTGGCCTTTGTTTATGGGCTTTAGCAATGAACCAAGTGGCTAAAACTGGATATCAGAACCCAATAGGATCTTCCCTAACCTCATGCACTAACCAGATTCTGCCTTAGCTGTAACATAACTTGATTTTACTTAGCTTATATCAGCATTATGAATTTTAAAGCTGCTATTAAAACTAAACATAAGTTCTAAAAGTGTCCATGAAATGATTCTTACATGATGTTTTCCACCAGACCACTGGCCAAAGTGTTCCATTTCCTCTACTAGTTCATTGCAGGCTGTTTCAGAAAATATGGGGAACCAAAACACATCTGGGCAGGGCTATCAGTTAGAAATAAAATGCACATACATTACAATGGACAGCATTTGGCACTCTATGCATTATTTGATAAGGCAACCACTCATATTTTTTATTAGTACAGCAGGGATTTTATAGTTTACAATTTTGTACCAGCTCTCGCTTACAATTGGAAAATATATGTCATTTCTTGTCTTGTACTTGGTGCATTTAATAAAATAAAATAAATAAAATAATACTTTATAATGCACTAGACCAGCCATATAATTGCTCTTGTGTAAAATATATAATTATCTGGGAGGAAAGGCCATTTCAGTGGTGGCTTGGGTCTGCTTCCATGAAGTAGTTTCCTCTCAGATGCCCACAAATATGTAGCCTTACTGTCCTTCTTATGTTTGAGCAAGACACGTATTTCTTTTCAAAAGCCTGAATTAAGTCTATGAGACCAGCAGTTACAATAATCTGTACCAGGTTGAATTATTCTGAAATGTGACCCTGGTGACTCTACATTTGGGCTGTGTAAATGTTTGGAAAGAGATTATTTACAACATATGGGAATCCATATGAAACAATGATCTCTGAAACACTAAAGCAGCGGTATCTTTTCCTGGTTTCATGCAACTTTTTGTACATCTCCACATGCAAGTACCATATGCGAGACACAGCCACATTTTATGCATGCTTTGAAAGGAGGGGTTTTTATATACCACCCTCCCAAAGCTGACTAAAAATGCTTCCAGGATGTGAGATTTTTCATGCACATTGCACATTAACTGCAGTGTTTGCTGAAGTTACCCTGCCTGAAATATATTCAGGGCTGACTTGAAAAAGCTCTAGGCTGGGTAGTTTCAGCCAGAAATTCTCTAACTGCTGCAACATTTTCTTAAGTTGCCTAGCAGAGAAACATACTGGTTGGTGCTGACCCTGGTTCATCTTCTGCAAGAAAAGTCCTGTAGGGAGAAAGCTGACAATGAGTGTAGACCAGTGCAAAGCAACAAGGCTGCTTCTTGGTTAGAAACAAAGGGCCAGAACATGGGTGTTTTGTAATGAAAAGCAAGAGGGTCATGAAATTTTGCAGGATAGATTTGAAGAAGTCCTTTACTCAGTGTTTGCTTTTCTGTTGCCAAAACAAAGCTCTCATTTCAAAGGGTGTATTGTCCTACCATGTTAGAAAACAACAACAATGCATCTTATATACGCTCACAGGGTGACTTTTTCTAGACTTAGGGTCAGATTGTGTTGTGAAGAGTCATATTGTATGTTAATGGTAAACTGAATGGTAACGTAACTGTGGAGTCTTTGGTGCTCTCTTAGTTTGATTGCAGAACAAACAGTAGCAGAAATGTGATTTCTGCTTTATTTTGGAATGAGAAGGAAGGTAACATATACATTAAGTTCCCTAAATTCAAACCAACTATACTTTTGTAACTATAGCATATGACAAAATGTTTCCACTTGGTTTCCCTGAAACACCACAAGACTCTCTGCACTTAACAATATAAACTTATGTACAAATACAGATTCCCATATAACATATGTAATTTACATGTGGTTGAATTTTCAACAAACCAGAGAGTACCAGGGAATGAATTGCTGTTCTTGAACCTTTTTCTCTCATCAGATGTCACCACACAGAAACATTTTTCTATCACTCTCCAGAGAGATTGGACGGGGCTTGATCTTATAGGATTAGAAGGCCAGTTTTGGAAGATGGAGACAGAATTATGAATTAAAGTTTTCCTAAATATTCCTTTTCCTAGATATTCCTTTTCAAAAATCACATAACAATGACTATACAAACATGTCAACAGGATACTCTTTAAGCATCAGTAAATAAATAATACTCTCCATATTAAACCTACAGAACAGCAGAACTCTTAATCATGCTTTAAAATTCCATTGTAATAATTTAATTGAGGAGAATTTCTAATTACCTGTTCTACTATACTTTCAGTAAAAATTTTTGAGTAGTTGGGATTTATGTAATTTTCCTTCCAATCCTGCAAAATATAATTTGAAAAAAAAAGATAATACGTGAATTATTTTTAATGTTTTTCAAAGCTCAAAGAATCAAATAATTTTTCACACTTAATACAGATAGTCAGTATAACCAAATGATGATTTCACACACAAGTCTGATAATTATTTAATTCGTAATTCAATACATACCACGGGATTTTCAAAGATCTGCCAGAGGTCATTGTTGTAGTGAGAAGTATTGTAGTTAGCAGTTGATACAAGTCTCCCAAATTCATGTCTGTTAGTGAGGTACATAAATATTCCCTATTATTAAAGAGCAGAGAAAATATGTTAGTTAATATATATATAATGATTTAAAATATTGAAAAAAACTATCAGCTACTTACAGATCAAGGTCATTGAAATCAATGGGGCTCAAACTATAATTTATTTGTGTTCACAAGATTACTTTATATTTTTCCCTTTGTTCATACTTTTGCTTGTTCAACCAAAGTGCGGCCCTTCACATCTTTAAATCAGTACAACTTATTTGATGGGAAATAAATGGGTTAACACTGTAAATTGACTGTCCTTAAGAAGTGAGCAAGCATGGATTCTAACATGTATACAAATTATTCAGTTCTCTCTCATATGTAGCATGTATTTGCAGTCAAAAGCAATAATAGTTTGTTGTACCCTTCTGTTACAAAAATACACCACACCACTGTCCAGTTTTATGTTCCATTACTTTTGATGGGAAGCATTACCATAGAACTGGAGAAATGCAGTGGTAGCACATGCTTCTAACACAGGTGTATTTAAAAGTATGAGATTATGTCTCATAGAAAATGAAAAAAAAAAAACCCACTACAAGCATTCTTTGTTATTATAGCACAAAAGAGCTGCAATTGATATCACAAGATTCAGGAAGAAACCTGCTATGGAAGAACAGGTTTTCAGGATCAAAACTAGATAAGAATAATTGGGCAATTTAACTTCAACATAAACCACAATAATGAAAACACTGAGTTATAGCTATAAAAACCCTTATTTTTCCTGATACCTACTTGAATTTTATTTTGAATTTTATATAGTTCGTGCATTCAACTTCATCTTAATTTTAAAAGTTAACATCTTGTCACTCTATGGGCTAAAAATAAGAATCACTCTCATGCAATATGGTATGGTTTCATATTCATTAACTGAATGACAAAT
This sequence comes from Pseudonaja textilis, assembly GCF_900518735.1. Next base: position 17,061,840 of record NW_020769324.1, read on the forward strand.
TTAGCATTTCAAAAGCAGATAAAAGTGATATAAAATATATTAGCCTCAATGAAAAATTATCCAAAATCCCATCGAATTTTATAATTGAAATTGCACTGTAATGAAATATAATAATCTACATCTGCTGTTATTAGAACAATGACTTAAAATGTATGTAAAATGTAATATAGTTTGATTCCATCACTGGATGAGCAAATGCTTTGGTTTTGATTTTAATATATAATTTGCACTTCCTTAGCCAATTTATGATTATATCACAATAATATTTGAACAGCTTTCTAAATTCAGAGACCTATTCTTTAATTTAAAAAACCTATATGAAAAGTTAATATTAAAGAAACAGTCCAGAATTGTATATATTAATAAAATGCTATAATGGTAGCTGTTTTGAAAAACTGTACATACAGAATTGAATACACTATGTAATATTTATAGAATTGTATGCATTAAAATAAGTTTATAAGGAATAATATGAAACAAA
>NW_020769324.1:17062330-17086009 GCF_900518735.1 Pseudonaja textilis
GAATTGTATGCATTAAAATAAGTTTATAAGGAATAATATGAAACAAAAACTAGGAAAAACTGATTGAATTGAGAGTAATTTATATAATGTTGATAAAAGGGATTTAGACATATTTTAAACTGAATGGACATGAAAATCCACTTTTGGCAATAACACTATAAATATGTAGATATCTTAATAGTTTCATAAAAATACATATCATACCAAACAAAAGTAGTTTGTATATTAGTGCAATAATAAAGTTTCCAAGAGTATTTTAAAGGAAAAAATTCAAAAAGATATTTACTTGTGTGTTCCATATATGATATCCTAAGCTCAGTAGCGTGCTGGTAAATATTTAAGAAATAAGTCTACTGTCTCTAGTTTCCATGCTACACTGTGTTGCTAACAGATTGCTAGGCATCCTGGCTCAGCTTTGCTCTCAACCAGCTTACAGAATTCCAGAAAAGTTAACAAATAGTTATTGTGACCAGAGCAAGCCAGCTCTGAAACACAACTGTCTAAGAAATCTTATAGCGTCTCTCAATAAGAACTAACGAGGGCTGATGGGAAATGTAAGCAGCTTACAACCTAATGCTGGTAGTTACAGCACTAATACGTGGCATCACCACCACATCACCACTTTATTAGTATCAGAAAGGAAGTATCAAGACATGTCTAAAAAACTAGCTAATATATCACTATGTAATCAGTAGTAATAACTGCTCCTTTCCACCATTTATTTCTGTTGATTGTTTAGATCTGTTAACCATATTGTATCTGTTAACCTCACTGTTAGGCAGCCTGTAGTTCTAGAATGTCGTGTCTTTCAGTTTCCCTTTCTGTAAACTATATTTCTTGATTAAATCCCCTAACGCATTTTTAATAACCAAACAGTGTCTGTCTTAAGTTTAATATGCAGGGTGGGGGGGGATGTATCTTCTCCAACATTTAGAAACCCTTTAAAAATTCAGTGAGCCCTCCATGCCTATTCTTGCCCTACAACCAACTTAGTTTTTAAAAACCAATATTATTGAGTATACCTCGCACTTTAATATATTTCATGGCTTTACATGATATAGACGAAGTTGTTTGTAAAAACTGTAGACGTGGGCCAGAATGCTGAAGACATTTTTTTTTTTTAAAAAGGATATATCGCTTGTATTGAAATAAATGATCAAAAATGTGAAACCTTTGGGGGGCTGAGCATATGGAAGGTCTCCACAGAAGGGGAGTCTTTTTCCCTCTGTATGGTCTAAAATGAAGGAGGAGAAGCAGCACATCAGTTGACCTTTCGTTGCTCTCTTTCACATTGTTAGAGCTGTATTAGGATTTCCGCTGCCATGTTAGATAAACAACATTCTTTAATCAAAAACTGGTAAAGGATTGTTACAAACAACATGCAGCTTCAAGCAAAGCTACTAAGTATAGGTTAAAAACTTGATCTGTCAGCTCTTGATGTACTGCAATTTAAAGAAAAAAAATGTGCTGAGCCACAGAACAAGGGTGTTTTCTTCTTTTTCATGAACCATGAAAGGGAGTTAGATTTAATGAACATGAGCACATGTGCACAAGCATAGACTGTTAAAACTGATGCCAGAAAGTTGCAAACAAGATGATATTGACTGAGGTATTCTGTACAATGAGTATGAATAAAATAAAACCATGCCTTGTTAAAGAAGGGAAAAAAATTTAATACTTGCCAGCTTTTCTTGTTCAAGACAGCAAAATTATTTTTCAATGCTACATTGCCTGGAAATAGCTGTCATATGTTTCTGCTCTGGAACTGATGTAAATATCAGTACAAATTACAGATTTACAGTTGTATTCCAGTGATATTCACATGTGATCTTACAATATTACCATCCATTCAATACTATTAACAGTATTATTGCTTTTGTTTGATAAAATTTAATCAGCTTTACAATCATAAAATTAATGGTAATTCTACAATGCAACACTGGGACATTAGTACAATCCACTAATGTACTAATATGTATATAATGTATAGCGTTGGAGGTATTTTTTTAGCTAATAATAATTTCAATTTATAAAATGGCAAATAACTATCTATAATTATACCACATGGAGTGGATTTCTGATTCATTATTTTAAAAAATAATTTTGCATCCAAAACTGGGCAGCCTAATTACAAATATTTAAGAATACTATGAAAATAATTTCTTTTAAATTAAATGGCTGCCAAGTTGAACAAAAGCTCAAAAAATTGGCTAGTACTTTCTTTTGTGAAAAGAAAAAAAAGGTGACAATCAACTTGGAGTATCACATGCATCTTACCATTTCCCTGGCATTCCTGCACATAGCCATATCAGAATCCAGCCTTTCACGAGAAAAATAATTTATTTCCTTCATCTCAGATCTGAGAGTCTGTCCTTTGATCAAGTATATGTTAGCCACATAAGGGACATTCCAGACACCTCTATGAGGGGCAAAATGGCAAAATGATTGGAATTGAAATAGTCATTCAGTTCAGCAAAGTTTTGGACCCAAATCCCCTTGCTTCTCTCTTAATACTGTCAAATACTGTCAAACTTCAACTATGATTTCTACTTAATATGAAGTGTAAAACTATAGTTAAAAGCTTTGGAATGCATCAAGAAGATACCCAGCTTCCTGATTGATTAATATCCTGATTTCTTCCAAAAGGGTTAACTTTAGAGATGATTAATTGAATAAATTTCCATATAAATTTATTAGGGCAAGTTAAATTCCAACAAACAATATTTCCTCTTATTATTCAGCATGACTTTATTCATTCATCAATTTTCAAGTTGCAATGCTCAGTTTCTATCTTCTATTTGAACATCATCTCACAGTCAATAACTGCACATATATAAAAACTGCATTAGCAGTTAGTTTGCTGTAGTTAGCCTATCAATGAACCAGAATAAAACTATGATAGGAAGACAATCATTTTCATGGTTGTTACTCTGCTTTGGAAGAAGTCCACAAAGCAAGTTTGCATTGCTGAATTTTACAGAACATTCGCTCCTTTCCAAGAAAATCAAGTTCTTGTGGAATATCTGAAAATGAAATGCACATTGTAAACAATTCTGAAATTAATTTCCATAAGTAGATGTAATTTGTTCCATGTTCCAGTATACTACTTCATGCAAAAGCAGTTTTATAAAATTCAACAATCCAAGGGAAACACAAATTATTTTAATTGTAATTCATAATTGAATAAATGTCTACAAATAAAGAGCATTTAATTTTCAATTTGTGACACACAATTATACTTTTTAAAATTAATGACAATTTATAGTTTACAAAAGCACAGTGCTAATAATTAACTTCACATTATTTACATGAATATTCCTTAAAAACCTTTCAGTGAGTATTTGCCACAACTTCCACAAAATTAGTAACTCTTAAATAAATGACCTAACTAGGCAAGAAGGGATTATATCAGAGGTCACCAACCTTTTGGACTTCAGGGACCACCAAACTCATAATTTTAAATCCCAGGGACCACTAACAGGTCCTGTGGGCATGACCTAATTTGTGGGTGTGGCTTGGTGGTCATATGATTGGCTGGGCATGGCTTGTATGTAGATATTATAAATATTGATATAAATATTGATTTTTTTATTAAAAAAGAGCAACTTTTACCCAAAATCAGGCAAAGAAGGCAGGCAGATTGAGTTGCTCACAGAATCACAGATTCATTCTGAGATCGATCAATCTCCATCAGCTAGATCAGTCTGCCACATAAAATTTGCTTGCAAGCAAACTCACAAAATTAACTCACAACACACCATGTATGTAAATATTGAATTTTTTATTAAAAAAGAGCAACTTTTACCCAAAATCAAGCAAAGCAAGCAGGCAGATTGAGTTGCTCACAGAATCATTCAGTGATTTGTCTATCTGCCATTGGCTATTTGAGTCTGTCCCATAAAATTTGTTTGCCATGAGTCTGCACTGAATAATAGAACCTTCAGTCCTAAGGGAGGTTCAGCTGTGCTTAAAAGCAGAGTTAAAGATCTAAAGACTAGCTAGAAAGCAAGAAATCCAACAATTTCCTGCTTCCTAGCTAATCTAAATCTCCCTGCACAGCAGAACAGCTGATGGTCGGAAAAAGGAAAAATAGCAATTTAGCAGGCAAGTTTGCCAGGTAAGGAGTGAGTGGGCAAGGAGGGTTCCTGTGGGCCATGTGGGCGGCACAGCCTTGTGTTTCTGCAAGCCTGGATTAATTGCTTTGGGGGGTGCTCTGGGCCTCAGCCCATCAGTTGGCGACCGCTGAATTATATCACATCCTGTAACAGGCATGATTTGATGGTAATATTGAAAATATTTTGATGTAATCATTTCAAAATTGAAATAGCCCATTTTGATTGTGTGAAGCAATCCAAGCATGAGATAGGCTGTTTTAAATATTTTTAAAATGATCAAGATGTTTTTGAAATACTTAAAAAGGAGCCATGTCACACAGAATTTTTGTTGTTCTTCCGTTACTAAGTTGTGTCTGACTTTTCATGACCCCATGGACCATAGCACACCAGGCCAGCCTGTCCTCCAGTCTCCCAGAGTTTGCCAAAATTCATGTTCATTGCGACTATCATGTTCATGAGACTATCTAATCATCTCACCCTCTACTGTCCCCTCCTCCCTTTGCCTTTCATCTTTCCCACAATAGGTTCTTTTCCAATGAGTCTTCTCTTCTTATTTGGTGGCCAAAGTATTTGAGCTTCATCTTCCACCCAACCCCCCCAAAAATGGCTATTTTAAATTTAACATGACATTGAAATAATTTGCACATATCTTTTTTCTTCATTATTCAAACCTTCAGTAAAAATTGCAACATACATTTAACAAGTTTATTAAAAATGTTTATACTAGATGACCACAAAACAAAAAAATACAATTGCCAGTTAAGATCTTTGAATATAAAGCTAACTTACATTCTGCTTCCTTGGATAATATCTATGTAGTCTTCAGATCGAGCATAATATCCATCAGCACTTAATGCACCCCAAAAGTTAGACCAGAGTTTCCCATGACGTGTTACAAGAGGTGCAATTATTTTTCTGTAAATAAAGTAGAAGGAAATATGACTAGGTTGGAAATTAACAATGGAAGCTAACATAATAGCATTAATAGAATAGCATAATATTCACCCTTGCCCAGGTCATCTCATGAGTGAATTACTGCAGTGTGCTTTAAATGGAGCTGCCCCTGAAGACCATCCAGAATCTATAGTGAAAATGCAGTGGCACAAGCAGTAATGGGCATTTTGCAATGTGCCCATGGCCACTGCTAATTAAGATGTGTTAGCTGTCAATTGTCTTTTGAATGCAATATAAGATACTGGTTATAGAACTTATATAGCACAGAGCTTGATATCTGAGAGACTACTTGTTTCCAATAATTTCTGCCCACCTAGTACATTTCAGTAGTGTGAGTATGCTCCAGGCCCCTCTCTTAAACTTTGCCATCTTGTGGGACCTAGGAGACATGCCTTCTCTAGCCCCACCCTGTGGAACAGGATTTTCCCATAGATAAGTATGGCATCACCTTTCTAAGGGTTCCAGAAAGCTTTGAAAACTTGGATTTGGTCCCAAGCCTATTTTTGTTTGTTTGTTTAATGGCTCATGTTTTGTTTTCTTTATTTTCTTGGGATTCCTTTAGACCATTTTAGTCTGGGCAGACTAATTCAATGTATTTAATTATATTTATGTTTTTTACTAGCTTTGTATGCTGTCCAAAGTACACTGAAGTTGGGTGGTAAATAAATCTAAATAAATAAATAATAAATAAATAAGTGATATTTATAAGATACCAGTATGAATGTATCCTGATAGTCACAGAGGATTCAAATATCTTTGTCCAGAGAAAACTGGAAATTCTATATTGTATCAGGTTCATTCTGGATTCATACACAAAAATTTATGAGCATTACAGAAACAAATAATTATTTGATATACCATAATTTCATAACTGACAGCTAATACATGCTTTGCATGTACTGAATAAGACCTCAGGTATTTACTTCAGCATTTACACTGGAAGTAACTGGGATAGCTAGGAAAATCTTCCAAAGTTTCCTGTCCAAGTAGACCATGCTGGCTGAGATGGATTAATGGTTGCTATTAACTGTTCATTGCTGTATGATGAAATGGATTCTTATATTTAGAAGCAATTTCTTTTCAAATTCAAAAGCTGTATAAATGGTTTTGAATACGTTCCTTGAAAAAAATTACTGAGATGGAAATATCTAGCAGACAGTAATCTTAGTGAACAGAGAAGGGGATATTGAAAAATACTAACAGAAAAATGTTAGTATTAGTATTTTCTTTAATGCATACTAAAACTAAAGCTGTTTCAAAAAATCATTAAATATATCTAAACAAAACTTTGAGATTAGACTTAATAATGTTCTTTAACCCAACCAATTTCCCCCTTAAACATACCTATTTTGTTCTATTAGAAGCTTCAGAATATTTGGATTTGTTAAAATAACATCTGCATCAATGCTGAAATAGTAGTCACACTCTTTATTCTGTCGACAAATATCCCTTAAAAATTAAAACAGACAGAAAAGCCATAAGTATTTATAAACAAGCCAACATCTAAATTATTCATGATAGTTTTAGTTTTATGTATGTAGATAAGCTCTGGTAGCTTAAATAGTATAACACACAAGTGTGTGTGTGTGTGTGTGAGAGAGAGAGAGATGATTAATTAAAAAATACAAGCTGTTACAAATCATATGCTAGATAAAGTAGTGCAAAAGAAGTTTTCAGCAGTAAAAGCACTGTGGTTTCTCATGGATCTGATAATGAACCACATATGATTCAGAAATGAATTTTGCAACTGTCTGCAAAATTATTTGTCTGCAATAATTATTCCAATGACCTTCACAGTAATCTTAAAACAAGCTATCCAACTTCTGAAATGAGAAAATGACTCAAGCAACATTGAGTCTGCATTAGCTCTTTTCTTGGCTATGACAGAATGTCAGGAAAATGTGGAACCATTACAAAGAACAACTAAATCATGGGAAAGTAGAAAAAGTAAAAAAGTCTTCTTGGGTTCGGTACATAGGTTGGGTCTTTGAAAGAGTTTCAGAGTTCTGTAACTATATCCTAATTGCATTACATTAGTTTCCAAGATGCCAAGTAAGTCCGGCTTCCTGAAATAATTAAGTTTAAAACGTCCAAAGAGTACAAGCTACAGTACTGATAAAAGACTTTATCACTTGGTGAATGAAATGCCTGCAAGAAAATAACGAAGCTTAGAAAGCACCAAGGACCTCACAAGCTACAATACATTTGCTATTATAGTAGCATTTCAGAGAAGATGTGGAAAGCTAAGGCCAAAGTGGTCCAAATGAAGGTAAGAGCACTTGGGACTGTGACTTCTAAGCTGGGAGAGTAACTCAACAGATCCTAGAAACATCAGAACTCTCTTTTCAAAGGAGTGCAGTGCTAGGAACAACTAAGATAAATAGCAGAACCCTCAAAATGCAGACCTCTGATGTAATAAAAGAAATTGAAGAAGACACAAACCATCCAATGGGTTGAGAAGGAAACCTTTTGTTTAATTTTAAATATACATTTTATTCATACATGTACAAAGATACTGTATCTTCTGAGGATTTTTTATGGTAGAAGATCTGAAACACTCTTTCCAGATATATTGAACTTATGCATATTTTAATAGCTAACCAGGGCAAATCAAGAGAGCTTTATAATCTTGACGTCTTGTTGAATGGAATAACCATATCTATTGGTTCCCTATTTTTGTTGGGAAATGTGCAATTTTATTTCCTTTTTAATTTTTTGCTTCATTGTTTTTACTTGTTTAAATATTTCTGAATATTGAATTTAAAAGACAGTTGCTTTAAAACCTCTTAAAGGTTAGTGAATAAATTGATAAAATAAACAGAAAATAATGAAGTCAGCAGACAGGCTGATGAATAATGCACTCCATCTGCTCTGTTTCAATATACTTCTCTATCATATTAAAAAACATATATCTTAACTATTATGCAATCCCACAAAGAGAAAATGTGTATGAACAAATAACCGAGGTACTTAATTAAAATAATTCATATATATATATGTATTCATGTGAATTAAAACCCTCTAATCAAGAACATTATCTTTCTAATATATGCATTGGAAGGATAAATAATTAAAATTAAATTACATTCCCATGTTCCTGGCATTGGCTTGACTCAGATTTTCTTCAGGTCCAACAATTTTTATAGTTTTAATTATATTCTTGGCTTTATCCCAAAAGTTTTTTATATCCTTTTCATGATAAACCTCCTGGAAATGTTTTAAGAGAGAATTAATGAGAAATTAGTAAAACTATACAAGAACTAAACATGCAGTAAAATAAACAGCAGACAAAATGGAAACTGAAATGAAAACTCTACAAATCTGGAACAGATTAGAAATGGATTATTCTTATTTCAAAATTTTTATGCCAGATTTTTCTGGTATTTAGATGGGAGCAGGAGTTCACTCCATTGAAATCATATGGAGTTATACATACAGAGACAAAAACAGACAGAAATACACATAGACATATGTATTCTAAATATAGACATAATCAGCCCATGAAAAAGATGATGGCCCTTCAACTACATAGTGACAACCACTTTCCCATTCTTCCCATTTATGGATGCTTCTACTGCTGCCTGCAGCCTTAGAATATACTCTCCAAATGCCATTACTTTAAAATAACATTAAAGAAATCGCATCAGCATTGGCTCTATTTTGTCAATTTAATGACATTCAGCAGAAAGTTAAAAAGGTTTTCAGTTCTCAGACCTGATTCTTTGGTAATAGTGGATAATAGGATGTTCAGGGTGCAGATAATAATTCAAATAAAATATCCACCCAGATTGATAACACAATCTCTACTTCCACCCATCCCTACCTTCTGTAGTTAGATTAAAATACATGTAAAAAGTCCCTAAACAGTTGGGCTAAAGAAACATTTAGGATATTTATTTACCTATTTACTTATTAAATTTTTAGAGCAGTTCATCTCAACCAAGTGACTCTGTGTGGCTTACAATTCTAAACTATAAATCAAGTAAAACAAGTAAAAACAATAAAATTGTAAAACATAAAAAATACAATCAGCAGCTGACAATACATCATTAAAGCCAAGATACAGGACCCTAACATATTCCAAAACTCAAGCCTAGGGACTTAGCCAAGTTTTTAGAACTTGGCAAACAGCAATTAGGATTGGAGTCATTCTAATCTTTGGAGGGACAATATTCCATAAAGTAGGGTCTGTACCAGAGAAGAGACATATTTTAGGTCCTGCCAGTCAGCACTTTTTGGATAATGGAATTTGTCACATGCCCAATCTGGTGGAACAAATTGATTACATTTGGATTTGTAAAAAGACAGTCCCTCAGGTAACCTGGTTTCAAGCCATATAGGGCTTTAAAAGTGGCAACTAACACCATGAATTGTACCTGGAAATCCACCAGAACAGCTAATGTAATTGTGAATTTAATACTTCCTTCCATAGATCTCTAGATGTATTCAAAAGAAAGACAAAGGAACATGTACTTCAAGATTTGAAAGGAAAATGCATTGGGGAGACAACAGAAACACAAACTTGAGATGAAATTCTATTATGAACATACATAGTATATGCATATTATATCTCATGTAACAGCAGAATCACATGAAAGTTTAATATTATTTTACTATTAGTCTATATTAAAAATTGAGTCATTATTGATTAATAAAAATTACAATTAAATCCCTATTTATAAAATACTTACATTATTATGAATGAAGATGCTAAGTTTTTCTTTTGCATACTCCAGACTCAATATTCTGTCTAAACACTTTGATAGGAAAGGAGTTGGTTGTTCAATGAAAACACCAATTGTTACTGCTGGAACTTCCTAAAAAACAATAAGAGTAAAGATACAGACCCATGAAAAGGACTGACTTCAAAATCTTTCCTTGTAAGAACAATAAACTACTGTTATGAACCTTGAAAAAAGGCACTCTTTTCTGAATTAGTATTTTCCACACATTATCAAATACTTTAAATTATATCAAAGAACTGATGCATTAAATGTCTTTATAAACTACTATGATAATTAGTTTTGCCTGCAATCCTATAACTACACTGCTCAAAAAAATAAAGGGAACACGTAAACAACACAATGTAACTCCAAGTCAATCACACTTCTGTGAAATCAAACTGTCCACTTAGGTAGCAACACTGATTGACAATCAATTTCACATGCTGTTGTGCAAATGGAATAGACAACAGGTGGAAAGCATAGGCAGTTAGCAAAACATCCCCAATAAAGGAGTGGTTCTGCAGGTGGTGACCACAGACCATTTCTCAGTCCCTATGCTTTCTGGTTGATGGTTTGGTCACTTTTGAATGCTGGCGGTGCTTTCACTCTAGTGGTAACATGAGACGGAGTCTACAACCCACAGAAGTGGCTCTAGTAGTGCAGCTCATCCCAGATAGCAGATCAATGAGAGCTGTGGCAAGAAGGTTTGCTGTGTCTGTCAGTGTAGTGTCCAGAGCATGGAGGTGCTACCAGGAGACAGACCAGTACATCAGGAGACATGGAGGAGGCTGTAGGAGGGCAACAACCCAGCATCAAGACCACTACCTCCACCTTTGTGCAAGGAAGGACTGCCAGAGCCCTGCAAAATGACCTCCAGTGGGCCACAAATGTGCATGTGGCTACTCTGATGGTCAGAAACAGACTCCATGAGGGTGGTATGAGGGCCCGACGTCCACAGGTGGGGGTTGTGCTTACAGCCCAACACCGTGCAGGACATTTGGTATTTGCCAGAAAACACCAAGATTGGCAAATTTGCCACTGGCGCTCTGTGCTCTTCACAGATGAAAGCAGGTTCACACTGAGTACATGTGACAGACATGACAGGGTCTGGAAATGCTGTGGAGAATGTTCTGCTACCTGCAAAATCCTCCAGCATGACCAGTTTGGCAGTGGGTCAGTAATGGTGTGGGGTGGCATTTTTTTAGGGGGCTGCACAGCCCTTCATGTGCTTGCCAGAGGTAGCCTGACTGCCATTAGGTACTGAGATGAGATCCTCAGACCCCTTGTGAGACCATATGCTGGTGCAGTTGGCCCTGGGTTCCTCCTAATGCAAGACAATGCTAGACCTCATGTGGCTGGAGTGTATCAGCAGTTCCTGCAAGATGAAGGCATTGATGCTATGGACTGGCTCGCCCGTTCCCCAGACCTGAATCCAATTGAGCACATCTGGGACATCATGTCTCGCTCCATCCACCAACGCCACGTTGCACCACAGACTGTCCAGGAGTTGGGGGATGCTTTAGTCCAGGTGTGGGAAGAGATCCCTTAGGAGACCATCCTCCACCTCATCAGGAGCATGCCCAGGCATTGTAGGGAGGTCATACAGGCACGTGGAGGCCACACACACTACTGAGCTTCATTTTGACTTGTTTTAAGGACATTACATCAAAGTTGGATCAGCCTGTAGTGTTTTCTTCCACTTTAATTTTAAGTGTAACTCCAAATCCAGACCTCCATGGGTTGCTAAATTTGATTTCCATTGATAATTTTTGTGTGTTTTTGTTGTCAGCACATTCAACCATGTAATGAATGTAGTATTTAATAAGAATATTGCATTCATTCAGATCTAGGATGTCTTATTTTTATATTCCCTTTATTTTTTTGAGCAGTGTATTTATCTAGAAATAAGTTCTATTGAATTTCATGGAGCTTAACCATTTAATAGGCACGTATAAGATGTCATAGTAATAATACAAGTACATAGTGTTCAAGTCTTTTATATAATTAAGAAAGGTGTTGATTCAAGTGTTGATTTTAATCTTTCAAATACATAATATAGAATGGCAATCTGGGAGGGAGGAGAGATTATAATTTATTATGTGTGGCTTTCCAATACCAACATCTGCAAAGTGGACTGAGTCCAAAGGAAACTTCTGTGATGTTAAAACACAAAAAGTAAAATATGAATTGAGGTATGTAACTAGGATTACATTTCCAAATCCTTTATTTAAAAATAGATTCTTTATCTTAAAATATTTATTTATGTCAACTGGAAATATTGAGAATTCCCCTATATTTGTTTCAGTTTAATACTATTCACAAAATAAGAATAACAACAGATATGTAATATCTAAACTTTCTAGCTTTGATGAAAGAAGACAAGTTACATTTTCTACAATCTTTTGCAGAATCTCCATTTGATGTCTTCTGGGCTTTGATGGAGGAGGACTATTTCCTCCACCTTTATTAATGTATGGTCCATAAGATCAGAATTATCATGGAAGCATCCACCGGGCTGTTGGGGCAGTATTAAATTTTTGGGCTTAAGAACTCAAAAGAATATTTTTGACAGCCAAAAGAAAATTATTTGGCTTCATGGCGATCCCCATTGTGCCTCAATGTTTTGGCTTACTGTTCTGAGAAAGAGAAGCCATTGAACAGAATTGCAAGTCTTTGAGAACTTATTTTCTACTATTGGGTTCAATTCTGGTTCCTTGAACCAGTTTTGAAGATTTTTTTTTGAGACATTGAACAAAGTCTGTTTTTGGAAGATTCTGCTGATTCTGGTTATTCTCCTCATCTTAGTTAGATGAGAAACATCTGAATCATGTGCAGTAATGAGTTGCCTGCACTTTGTTTGGATGTTGATTTTCTACCTACAATATTGGACTGTACCTTGTCCTTTTTGGTGAAGAGGTAGAAAAAGGGGAAATGGGGAAAAAGTTCCAAAGTGAGGCTTACAATTTGAGACTGGTAGTATTTATCATGGGCTTGATCCAGGAAGGCTATCATCTCTCTTGAAATGCCAAAGTTTTCCCTAGTAAGCTTTGGAAATAGAAGGCCAGGATTGCCTGATGATTTTACATTCAGTCTTGAAATTCCATATAAACTTATGATTATTTTGACATAACAGAAATCATAAAATGGTAGTTAGATAAAAAAAAGAAAGATGAGAATATTCGTTGGATGCAAGGGTTTGAAAGGAGACAGTTATAGACGACTAGATAATGTATCATTTTTATGCACAGTTCAAGTGCATGCAGCATATACTTACAGACAATGTGGCTATTTCTAATAAATCTGAGTCGCAAACACCACATCCTGTTTCACGAGTCCAGCCATTAGGTATATAATTTCCAAAGTAATTGATATTAAGCTAGGTTAAGAATGAAAGAAAAAACCACAATCAAATCAAATCAACAGATTATCATTTCTAGTTTTTAAATAATATCTATTCACTTAATGGAACAAAGTGAATTTGGCGATGAAATTTCATGAAATGCATTGATCCTTTCTACCACTGTTACTACACTACTAACAAATGAATTTCTATTTTATTGCTCTTATGTGGAAAAGCTCATATTGAAATTAAGTGACTTTCACTTACTTTTGTTGGGCCATTTCCATGAAGAGTGACAGGCAAAGTATCATGTACAGAATTCCTAGCTCTGGCTCTTCCATCTTCAAATTTCAGAAGAACTTCATCTGCAGCCCATCATAAAATTAATAACACATCAACTGCTGGTTACTCAAACAAGGATGATACAACATTCTTGGCAGCTTCCTAAGCATCCATAGAGGATCACCTAATTTTGTAATTTCCTAACTACTCATTACAAAATTCAAAAATACCATGCATATCATAAAAGATATTAAAAAGTCATAGGTATTGAATGTAATAATTACTAAAATATTCAAAGAATAATATTCTAAATCAGTGGTCCCCAACCTTTTTTCTGCCGTGGCCCGGTACCGGCATCACAAAATCATCCGCGGCCCGGTACCGGCTTCAGCACGCATGGCAAGGCAAGCCAAGTGACCGGCCAGCCAGCCATCCCCCGCTTCTCCCTGCCACCTTCAACTCCTCCTTTGTACCTGTGTTGATGGGCTTCATGACGGCTTTGGAACAGTCGCTCGGCTCGCCTTGCCATGCGTGCTGAAAGAATCCTCGCGCCTTAGTTTTGTTTGAAGCCACACCCCCCCCCCATGAAACTAAGGCGCGAGGATTCTTTCAGCACCTAAATGCCGCTTTCTACCCGGAAAAGCTCACCGGAAGCACTTTTTCATCAAAACAAGATGGCGGCGCCCAGCAAACCGGAGGCCCGGTAGAAATTGTTCCACAGATCGGTACCGGTCCGGGGACTGGTGGTTAGGGACCCCTGTTGTAAATGAATAACTCCACTGATTTTTCTTAATATTAAGGAATCTGATGTCGTTTCCCCTTCCCCTTTTTGAAAGGAGGGGGGAATTAACATCTATTCAGAGTTTTCTCAAATTCTGTGGAAAATTATAAATTAGCATTTTTTTTGTCCTCATCTGTTCCATTCTTTCTTCTATTCCTATGTCTATTGCCAGGAAATGAAAATGTGGATGATTTGAAATTAGTTTTTTTTAAACCTAGAATTAATGTTCAATTAATTCCAAGCCTTCTTATTTTGAGATTTAAATATTGTGGGTAAATAAGTGAAACATACACCAACACAGTGAAACTCTGTTATTTATGACCAATAATTTCATATAAAATTTTGAAATATTCAAAGGGGAGCTTAACTTTAAAATTTGTGATGCAATGTAGCATTCTCATATTTCCAGCATTCTCTCTCAGCACTTATGAAAACTAAAAGAGCCTTCCATGTTGATGCAATTCCCAAGAAGACCTGTTTCTCAGCTCTGGCATATGACTAAGATAAGAGATGGTGACAGGAAATCATGTATATTGCAACAAATGTGAACTCTTTGGCACCTGCATTATAATGCTGCATCCAAGCATCATGTAGAGGTTATGTAGTTAATATAGTTAAATGGTAGATGTTTTGTCATGATACTATAGTGCATGCTTGGTTATTTTGATAAAACATGCACTGCTGCAGATTCCCGCGTAAGAGACACTAGGAAAATCTGAAGCTATATGAAGTGCTTCATGGAGACAAATAGCATTTCTTTTTTTCTTCAACTATGAAAATCATTTTATATCCATTTCTTCAATCAGGCAAATCTAAATCACACAGACTGAATTCCATATCATGTGCAAGAATTACAACATTGGCAAAGAAGAAGCAATAATTGTATTGTTTGTAAGCCACTTAGAGTCACCTTCAAATGTGATGGGCAGCATATTGAATGAATGAATGAATGAATGAATGAATGAATATTTCATCACTTAATATGTATTGGTTTTTTATTGTAAAAGAAAGTAAATATAGTCTCCGTGTTTCATTAAACAACTTCAGCAATCTTTTTCGTCCTTGGAAAGAAATAACAATATTGAACAGAATTACTATGTAGAGAACAAAAAGTTGAATTCTTCTCTCTCCTTAACATACATACCAACAGCTCCATTTAGGGTCTGGAAAATATTGCATTTGTGATCCAAGGTAATATTGATACGTTCCTAAAGTACAAGAAGAAAAAATATGGTAGAAATGGCTCTATAAAGATCTGTATAAAAGTAAATTCAAATAATGTTAGATAATGACCAGATGTATCACTGGCAATTCTTTTAAACAAACACACACACACAATTTCTTTTGCAATGTTCCATATATCATCATATTTATAATTCATCATGTCATCCAGACTTACCCTCATCAATAATATATACTTTGTTAAGACATTGTTTATATGTCACTAATACCAGAGATTTGCTTTCTGTTCAAAAAGCCAAGACAAGTTCATGACTTTTCAGAGAATAATGACTTTGCAGTATGTAATACAAGAATATCTGCCAAATAACGCTAACAGATTACCATCTTTAAAAGATCAGAATATAAAGTTGAAACTAAACTATGGTACATACACAACAGGATAGTTAAGACTGTTACATAAAATAGCCCTGCTTATTGGTATTTTTCTAAAAAGAGCAGCAAGGCCCATTTCTAGAATCCATAGATCCACCTAAGTTCAAATCAGTGAAACAGCCATAACATAATTTTAGTACCAATTCCATTCTATTTAAAAATCTTCACATAGGGAAGGAAAAATCATTTCTTAGGTTGAAGTCTACGTCCCATTTTCAAAATATAATAGGATTCAGTAAAACACTATATTTTTCTTCCTGGAATCTATTAAGTCAATTGTCCCAGAGTTAAATGTTATATTCTGAATCTTTTAGCAAAATTGATGGAAATGCTAGAGGCTGCATCTAAAGACTTTAGAGAGTAGACATTATATATCCCTAATCTAAATCTTAACAACATGCATTATTACAACCACATAACATGAGCAGTTGCATGAGAATGATCTCAATAATCATATCCATAATACAGTACAAAACATTCCAGTTTTCCCAATGATTTTTAACTGACTTCAAGTATATATCCTTGAGCATAGGAATTACATACACCAACTCCATCAAGAAAAATTGAATTCAGTTCCATCAGATTAGTGAACATAATTATTTCTAACTGAAGCAAAAAGATTTTTTACTATAATTATTTAACTAACCGTTCAAATGCAGAAAGCTGCACTGCAAAAACGGTTAAATTTTTATGGTTAACATTTGAGATAATTCTGTCACAAGTCCTGTTTTCTTTCTTCCTTCTCTCTTTTTTCTTGCTTTGTATAAAAATTCATCTGATTATATTCCATGCATCTAAAGAAGCAGGCTGTAATCTACAATAGTTATAGGATAATACTTTTATTTGCTTTGTAACAGACAGTGTTACAACTCAAAACCAGATTGGATTCAACCAAGCTATGAACATGATAATTTAATCTATAACATGTCCCTAGCTGACAAGTGATTGAAATCAGTTCACAAGGTTGCTGACTCTTCCATTCTAAGAGTTTTCACTCATCTACATCATGTGACTTAGAACAGAGATCTTCTTGCTGGAAACATTGTAGAAACGATTTTTACTTGTTTAAAAGTAAAATTTATGTGAACTGCCCCCAAATATAGGTTTAATACATATTATCTTCAGAACCTTGCAATCATTGAATTGATTGCTGATCAAGTTCTACTTACCCTCTTCAGTGGATCAATATAAATTTTTGTATAAAAAAGCTGATCATCATCACTATCTTGGAGGTCCCATTGTTGAACAATATCATTTACATTCTGTGAATAGCCAATGAATCCTGAAATATACCATAAAAAAATTGATATTTTCTAGGACACCTACCATTAAACTGTAAGAAAATTCTAAAAACATTTTTGGAGAAGCTGTACCCAATTTCTTGCTGGAGATTTCTTGATATTTATTTCTTGAAATGCATTCTGGTCTTCTGATTTCTTGCTCCTAAATAGAAAAACTATTCTAGGTATCATTCTAGTTCTGCTATTGTTTGAAAGAAACAATCAGAGATATGTTTGACCTCGGGGAGTGGTAGATGTGGCAAGCTCAAAATCATTCATGTTGGGGATACCTGTGGTGGCCTGAATGGTCTGTCAGTGAAAGCAGAGCTTCATTTTCACTGGCAGAGGCACTGCAGGCTGGTCCTTCGTTGTTCCCAGGGCAGCCCTAAGGGGCCAGTTCTAAGCACCCCATGGGCTAGATCCAGCCCATGGGCCTTGAGTTTGACACCCCTGATCTACGTCAATAGAAATACGTTATATAAAATGAGCAAAGAAAAAAAAAGTGGGACTTTCTTAAATATAAATGTGCATAGAATTTTAGCATACCATGCTGTAAACAAGAACACATTGTAAATCTTAGCCAGTGTAAGAGTTAAGAAATCTCATATAAAACTTAAATGGGAGGACTAGGGATTGAAAGATGTATATACAAGTCTGGTTAACAGGATCTCAGATTTTTTTTTCTGGTAAATTAGTAGTAACCCAATCTTATATGTCAGCCTTATTTATTAGCAAAGTAATTTATATAGTTTAAAATCTTTATATTCAGCACAAGTTCTCTTGAAAGTCTTCAAAAAAACTTTTTGCAAAGATGATTCAGGTTTTCAGAATAACAAATATAAACCACAGCATGTCATTCAAATAAACAATATTGTTTATATAAGCAAATAATAATGGAGATAACCTACAGGTGCACATTGTATAAATCAAATCTTTCCTAATGAATTCTGTTGTTGATTTATGGTTTGTTTTCCTAAGATCAAGTACAAAAATAGCCCACAAAAGTTCCATATTCTATCATTCCTATTGCAAATGAAATAAAAGCAGTGTGTCAAATAGCCTGTGAGCTTAATTCACCTATTATTTATTCTTGAAAAGCTTTATAACAACAAAAATCAGTATAACAATTGACTGCCTACTTCTGCTCTAATGATATCATCAGTTGATCATTATTTTAGCTGCAAAAAAACAAAACAATATATGTCTTAATGCAACAATACAAAGATTGATATGTTTATATATATGAGCATACTTTTGAATTATATACCCCAAACCTGAAACTTATATAAATTTGGATAATTCTGGCTAGAGTCATTAGATGACAGATAACCAAACAGCCAGTAACCATTTTAATTTACTAAAGTGTTACAGAGCAAGGCTATATCAGAAACATTGAGAAATTCAATTCAGCCCAGGAAAGGACAAAGGAGAAAATGAATCATTCCAGTAAAGAAAGGTTGTAGTTTCTATATTTAATCATCTTTGTTAGTGTCACAAAATGATAGGCTATTTGTGATAACCTTGCATACCTTGCAGTTAGGAGTATTTTTAGGAATGTTTTAAGAATTTTTAGGAATGTGCAAATTTGCCAAAGCAATTTTCCTTGCCTAAAAAACATTCTGAGGAATTTCTGCAACATTCTTCAAATGAGCTAATTGTGTAAGAAAACCCTATGCTGTTTTATAAATAGTGGTCTTCAAAGTTGACAACCCTAAGATATGTGAATTTTGATGCCAGAATTCCTTAACAAGCACAAGAAATTCTGGGGGAATCAAGGAATTGAAATCTACGCATCTTAAAATTGCCAAGTTTGAAAAATACTGTCTCCTGCTTTTCTACCTTTGTCTTCCTTTTTGCCTACTTTAGCTCTTGATGATAAGGAAAGGAAATGAGAAATGAAATAAGCTTATCTGAAATTATTATTATTAATAATGTACATTTCCTCTTCAAAACGTTTCAAAATGTAATTAACAAAGAAAAATTTGCACAGCTTCCATTTTTCCCATGTAGGCAACAAAGACTTTTAGTTTCAAACTACCTACCTCCAGCATTAAGGAATCGTTTTCCACTGCGGACAATCGGGTATTTTTCAGACAATCTTTTATCGGGCCATATCAAACTATCTGCTGCAAATACAACTTTGTGATTAAGTTGCTGGAATTTCTTCAATAATTCCTTGGGTCCTCCAGCAAATATTACATCGTAGCTGAAGTTTGAAGAGAATAGAAAAAGTGACAGTTACAAAAAAAATTCATTTCAATAGCAGCATGAAATAAAAGAGAACAATTCTACCTTTATAGTGTAAAGATTCAGATGTTATTCAGATGTAAGCTTTACATTTAGAAAAATGAGACAACTCTTTTTTTTTTCACCTCATTCACTTAGCCTTAAATAGAATCAGGTTACTTCCAATTTTTCATTCAAAACAGGTCATGCTATTGAAAGGAATATATAGGTTAGCCTTTTCATCTGTTTGCTTCTGTGCATTTATCACTGCAGCCATTTTTCCCCATCTTAATGTATTTCTAATATTGGAGCCAAAAGGAGAAAAAAAAGATTTTCTGAAAGAATTATAGACAAATAGCATGGGAGACAGACCATTTACTGTGCTTTTCAGTATGTTCCTTCTACTGCTGAGACCAATGTGCAGAAACCCCAACATTCCTCCCAAGTTTTCCAAGTAACTTTCATTTTTTGCCATATTTTCCAAGCTCATGAGAAATTCCATTCAATTCCCCATGGTATGTTTTAGAGTTTACAGTATTGTTGGAGGTGGTAGAACTGAAGCTGTTATCTTCTATTACATAATTTTCCCACATTCTGAAGCCTTCGTGGCTTAGTCCAAAACATGTCATGTAAGGAATTCTTTTAGGAAGCAGGGAAGTTAGAGCAGCTGCAAAGCCACAGAACAGGATATTTTTCCATCCTGTCCTATAGCTCCAAATACCACCTAGACCAATTACATTATATTACACAAATTACATGGTATTATTTACTCTTGTTATTTTAATATTTTTATCATTTTTTTATTTTTATTGTTGCCACCCAAAGTAGTCCTATGGCAAGATGGATGGAAAATACATTTAATAAATAAACAAACATTTCTTATTTGAAATAAGTTTCAATGGCAAAGTTTCTTTTGTTCAACCTAAATCAGGACTGATGGAAAAATGCATTTAAACGCTGGGCATTGGGTATAATGTGCCCTGTATTTTACATGCCCAGAAAGAAATCAGTTGAGAATAGTTTCCAAAATAGTTGGTTCTTAACCTTTAGCAATAATAATAGCACTTAGCCTTATATACTGCTTCACAGTGCTTTACAGCCCTCTCTAAGCAGTTTACAGAATCAGCTTATTGCTCCCAACAATCTGGGTCCTCATTTTACCAACCTTGGAAGGATGGAAGGCTGAGTCAACCTTGAGCCCACTGAGATTTGACCTGCCAAACTGCAGGTAGCCAGCAGTCAGCAGAAGTAGCCTGCAGTACTGCATTCTAATCCACCCTGGCTCTTTAATTTGTATTCTCAAACAAATCCCTGATAGATAATACCTAATGTAGACTCTCACATATGAAAGTTATGATCTATGCCAATTGAGTCTATGATTTTGTACATTTTTCTTCTCTGTCAGCTCCAAAGCATTTAAAACAAAACTAATGAGTTGTTTCAACCATAGTGCTTCTGATAAGCAGAAATGTATATGCGTTTTGGACTGAAAGATCACTTTAGTGTATTTGAAGATTATACTAGATGTGTGTGTTTTAAAATGGGAACAAAAATAAATTTAATTTAATTATAGTAAATGTAAGTTTAATTAAAATTAACCCTGAATATTAGATAAGCGTTTCTTCTTGGAGGAACCAAGTATAGAATGGCTTAGATTGGGATGGATCCCACCTAATGACTAGTGGGATTTGATTAATGAAGGCAACACTGACTGCTGGGAATTCCATTCCTAAGCAGTCATGTAACACCACACTTTATGAATGTATCGTTTAGTAATGGAAATTCTAGTTGTATTACTATTGTAATCTGAGGACTAGGAATATAGTATTTTGCAAATCTGCAGCTGCAACAATTTAAGAAAATTATTCTTCTGTGCACTTTCCAAAACTTCTGAAGAAAAATATTCCTATAGAATCTGAGAAGCAACATAATTCTAATGGAATGTTGTCTTTCAATCATTTTTCATCTTAAGTGTCAACATTATGTTTGCAAACAATTATATCAGAAATTTGTGCTGCCTTCAATCAGGGCTCATCTCAAAGTATCAGCTTTGGGGTTACAGTTGTTTGTTTTTTAAATAGATATTTCATGAAAAAGATTTTTAATACTCATTTTTGTAGAAGAACAATTTGGCATGATACCTCTGCAGAAATTTACACTCATGATATTAAATAACCCACAGTAATGTATGTTGTTCTGTGGCATCAGAATATTTCTTTTAATTCATTATGAAAAAAAGCTTACAAAATTGCCAGGATTTCTTCTGCAAACTCATTAAAATTAGAGAAGTATTAGAACAGTGTTTCTCAACAATGGCAACTTTAAGTTATGTGGATTTCAATTCACAGAATTGTGAGGATTAAAGTTGACTTTTAGCTCCCCCAATTCTGGGAGGTGAAATCCACATAGCTTTAAGTTGTCCAAGTTGAGATGGCCTTAGAACATGATCTAACAAATGACCCAATCTTATTCAACCAGATCTCTAATCCAGCACCATTGTGATACCTGCACTGTACTTTCTCTGCAAGTGCAATTAATACAGCAGCAACTTGATGAAATGTAGAGGCTGACTGTCTTTCCTTAAAGATACAACATTCATTTGCCATATCTATAACCATGGAATCATTGAATTAATTACTGTGTTTTTGTGTGTGCTTGTTTTATTCAATGTTATTCCTACTAGTTCACTGCCACTCTTCAAATATTTTCAAGGATTCCTATTCACCTCTAATGAACATATTATTCCACTTAAGTGGTACAAGCCAGGCTTCAATCTTCTTTATCTCCTTTTCTCTACATCATCACAAAACAACTATATTGTAGATGCAAAACAGTGGTGGGATTCATTTTTTTTACTACTGGTTCTGTGGGCAAGGCTTGGTGGACATGGCAGGGGAAGGATACTGTAAAATCTCCAGTCAGAGGGGGTAGTTGCTGGTTCTCCAAACTACTCAAAATTTCCACTACCAGTTTTCCAGAACTGGTCAAAACCTGCTGAATACCACCTCTGATGCAAACGCAGCACCTACGGGCCCTTGCAGTTGATCCATTCAATTCCTCAAACGGATACCTTTTTTTTTGTAATCTTGAATCAGAACAACAGAGTTTAAAGGAACCTTGGAGATCTTCTAGTCCAACCCCCTAATCAAGTAGGAAACCAACTCAGACAAATGGTTTGTCCAATCTCTTCTTAAAAACCTCTTGTGTTGGAGCATCCACAACTTTAGGACACAAGGCATTCCACTGATTAATTGTTCTCACTGTCAGGAAGTTTATTCTTACTTGTAGGTTGGTTCTCTCCAGGAGTGGGATTCTACCAGTTCGCACCTATTCTCTAGAACTGGTTGTTAACCTTCCAAGCAGTTCAGAGAAGAAATTACTGGCCTAATCCTGTAAGGAAGGCAGGAAGGACACATTCTGGTACTGCTAACATTAACCCTTATTACATTCTTGGCAGGACTAGACTTCCTGCCTCAGGAACCTCTCTGGAGTTTTTTTCCCTTCCTTTACTGCTACTTTGCTTGTGTGGAGTGGCCATTCAAAATTACAATGGCACTGAAAAAAATGACTTATGACCATTTGCAACTGTTGCAACATCCCCACAGTCATGAGAGGCCAAGCGAGGAGATGGGTGCCTCGATGTGAGTGATATTGAGTTGGCCATGGCCAGCCAATAACATGACCACCAAGCCATGTCCATCCAGTCACATGACCACCAAGCCACGCCCACCACCTAAGCCACGCCCACAGAACCGGTTGTTAAAAAATTTGAATACCACCCCTAGTTCTCTCCTTAATTAGTTTCAATCAAATAGAACTGTGCAAAATTATACTCTTTATCTATTCCTATTTCCTGCTTTTAATATTTCTATCTTTTTAATCTTTCACACTGCATTCTCTCACTGATGCTCCAAATGTTTGAAGTATTTCTGCCTTTTTTATTTTCATCTTATTCTTAACCATGAAACAGAAAATGTAATTTTGTTTTAAACCTGAAACAAACACAGAGTGTCTCGAAAGTCCTGCCAAACTGTTCTGGGTTAGCCATTGGCCACAACTGGCCAGAAACAAAACAGGAATTGTAGAACTCCGTGTGCTGTTTGGATTTTGGCTAAAACAAAAACTGCAGGGATCCTGGAACAATCTCATGGAGTAAGAAGGGCAAGACTATTACTCATTCTTTCTCTGCTGTCCTCCCAGAGCAACTCCCAATGCAACATATCCTAGTATTTACAATTCCCTCCAGATCTTTTCTCTCTCTTTAGCTGCAGTCAGTGATTTGGGGAGGCATTCTTCACTTCCATCCCATGGCCTGCCTTTCTTTCTTTCTTTCTTTCTTTCTTTCTTTCTTTCTTTCTTTCTT
>NW_020769324.1:17094657-17126948 GCF_900518735.1 Pseudonaja textilis
AGAAAGAAAGAAAGAAAGAAAGAAAGAAAGAAAGAAAGAAAGAAAGAGGGAAAGGATAAAGAGGGAGGGAGGGAAGGGAAGGGAGAAAGAAAAAGGGAGGGAAGGAAGGGAGAAAGAGGGAAAGGAAATTGAATGAGATATGGAGAGATAGAGGAATGGATGGATAGAGGGAAGGAGGAATGGAGGGAGGGATAGAGAGAAAAAGGAGAGGAAGGACCACAAACCCTGGCACTAGATGTAGCTTCAGCGGATACTCTGAAAAAAGCACAGCAATCCAGGGCTGGATGTTATTTAGTTCAACCCCCTGTCTCCAGCAGGAGACATCTGGGTTATTTTGGTGCCTCACCCAGTCGCATGACCACCAAGCCACTCTCACCCATTACATGACCACCAAGTCATGTCCATCAAGCCAAGCCCACAGAACTGGTTGTTAAAAAATTTGAATCCCACCCGCTTTTAAGCACATAATTTTGAAACATGCTTATGCTGTTCATAAAAAAAGTTTTTACTGACAACACAAAGAACAATCCAGTTTCCACTCCAATTTTTCAATATCTCTGTAATACTAATTGGATAAAAAAATCTGTTTTAGTTTAAAGAAAATCTGATTGAAAGATCATGCCCTGAAAATCTTGGTAATATTCATTTGTAAATGATGGTGCTAAGCTAAAGAGACCATTATTGTTACATGTGTATTGACTAAATCACAGAAACAAGTATCTTACTGAATCAAGGAGTCAGAATAAAATCATCAAACCAAAAACAAATTACACTGAGATGGCAAGAGGTGATATTGTTAATATGAAATTATGGAATAAAAAGGAATATTTTGGAATCATAACAGATGCAAGGATCATGAAGATAATTGAGTGGAAACAGAAAGAGGTAATATTTACAGACTGTTAAAAATCTTGCCAACATTTCGGTCTATAACTCTTTGAAACTGTCTCCTTAAATGGGTAAAAGACTAAGAAGAAGATTAAGTAGAAGATTAAGAGCTAGGCAACACTAACAAAGTATTATAGAAGGAAATAATATTGGGCTGGCAAACACATGCAACATACAGAAAGTTTTTCTGATTTCATTCTATTTTTTCATTTTAGCATAGTATAACCTAATGCATACATTCCCCATATATATGTGTGCATATATACACAGAGTGGAAAATGTCTACATCGTGAAAGGGCAAATGAACACACAATACCTTTACTGTGTAGTTGAAGTGATTTGCTGATTGCATAAATCGGTGGAAGCCATCTGTTTCCTTCGTTGCAATAGTTAGAATTAAAAGTTTATCTAGTGAAGGAAAAAAGAGAAGACATTTGTTCCTGACTGTTGAAATAAGATAGCTGAAAAACATGAATAACTGTGAAGTTGGTTAAACTCATCAACATAAATAAAACAAATCTTCATTTCATCTTCAATTATAACAGTAAACTAAGTTGATTTGTTTCATCAGAAGCTCAGAATTTAAGAAGTTGACATAAACTTAGCTGTTAAAAAACAGCATAAAAGAATACTGTTGAATGGAAATGTGGTATTATCCATTACTATCTAAATGATAGTTTTATTTTATTATACAAAGTAGATAATTTATAGTTAGGATGCAATACAATTCATCAACACACTTCATTTTAAAGATTGGAATGAAAACTGTCAAGTCTGTTTCAAAAGCTGGCTCATGGAAAACATCTGTCTAAATGAATAGTCAAGGTCCATTTACATGGGATGGAAACCATTACAAGTTCAGGCCAGATTTATAACTTGGCTTCTACAGCATACCACAACTAATCAAAATTCTTCAAAATGTAGAGAGGAACAAAGCTATTTAGAAACCATTCAGATTCATTGGGCAGAGGAGACTATATATATTCAATATGCTTACTTTTATAGCACAAATGGGAAAATCCATACTGAGTGGTTTCAATTTGAATGTTTGAATTAGTAAATAATGAATTTCTACCTATTTAGATTTATCTATAATATTTTTAGTTTTATTCCTTTATATTTCACACTCAGATGAGCCCACCTGAGTGGGTTGTTGTGGAGAAAGTTGCAGGAGGAAGGAGTATTAGGTACATTGTCCCATTAAGCTACATATAAAGTGATAAAATCAAGATAAAAAATCTAATTAATAAATAAAAATAAAGTAATAGGTCTGCTCATATGTCAAATGTAATTCAAAAGTGTACAAGAATAGATGTGCTGCCTTTTAAAGCAACCATAACTTTCCTCATTTCTACTCAAATCTGAAAAAAACTGAAAAATAGTCTGCTTTAATGAGTCAAATGAATGAAGCATTGATTTTTTTTTTGCTTATATGGACATGTATAAAATATATATGATTGCTTTAAAGATATGCTGTTCCTCTTTTAAATTTCTTCTCAAAGCACACATATCTCGACAAATGAACTTCAAACATTTTGACCATGTTGTGATTTTTAGGATTACAAACAATAAGGCAGGAAGAGACTACCTGGCAATATATTAAATTCAGCCATGAAGACCAGATTCATTTATCTGCAGACTGCTGAAGCTAAAAATTATGTCAGTTTATAGTTTATTAAGTTTCTTCTTCTGACTTTATTGATAGATATTACATTTCAACATTTTTTAAAAAAATGCATTTTTTTTGTATGACTGCATTTTAAGCTTATATTGCTCATTGTGTGAAAAGTAAGGGTTAATTTAATTTCAATTATTTGTATGTGTCAGCTTGCAAAATTATATTTTGAGAGGCAACAAAAGAAATTGCTAAATAAACAAACAAAATTCTGCTATATGACATTAATTTAATCACATGTTACATCAAGTATTGATGTGGTAGCTTGCTTTCGTGTGTGACCCGGGCTACTATGATTTGTTCAACAAATTATGATTAAACAAACTTTAGTTTTGCAATTTGTGAAGCCATTTTCTGTGAGTGACAAGATAGGGATTATATATTAGAATTTATTAACTCTTACTGAGGGTTGAGAAGCAAAAAATAATCAATTAATAACATGAATTTAAAATTCAATCATTTGGATAAAATTCTATTGCCTTGCATATAACTTGGTCAGCAAAGCTCTGGGGCCATATTCTGGAAAAGCAATCTACTTTATACTACTTAAAACAATTATGAGCCAAAATCTATTTTGTACTTTATTGGAAACATTCTTACTCTGCAAAAAAAGGATTTATTTTCTTATGTTATTCTCAAGGCATTTCAGAATTTCTTTAAACATTTTGGTGTATTTATTTTATCTTCATTGTTACAAAATGTAGAGGATTCAGAAAAATGTTTAGCACAGAACTATTAAATATATGAAGCATTCAGAATTCCAGTATCTTGGCCATTTTATGACTTAAATGACGCCTCAGTTAGCTTCCCCTCCTCCACCTACAGAGGTGGTATTCAGCAAGTTCTGAACAGTTCTGGAGAACCGGTAGCAGAAAGTTTGAGTAGTTCGGAGAACTAGCAAATACCACATCTGACTGGCCCTGCTCCCATCTATTCTCTGCCTCCTGAGTCCCAGCTGATTGGCTGGGTCTTCTTTTGTTGCCCTGAACAGGAGAACAGAACTGGAAAGCAGGTTAGTGGGGTGTGGAGGGAATGGGATTTTGCAGTAACCTTCCCCCAGGAGTGGGGAAGGAATGGAGATTTTACAGTATGCTTCCCACGCCATGCCCACCAAGCCACATCATGCCCACCAAGTCACACCCACAGAACCAGTAGTAATTTTTTTTTGAATCCCACCACTATTCACCTACATCCCCTCCACCCCACAAAATACTCCAAACACAACAAACCATTTGCTTTAATTTGCATTTGGACAAATATAAAGTCCATTTACAATAAGTATGGATTAATGTATGTATTTTAACAAGATAAGGTTATATGTATGTATAAATTAGGCATCAATTAGTTAAGGAACAACATTACTAGTGATCCCAAGAAGTGGAACCTGTTTCTCTCTTTAAGTGTACCCTTAGCTTTTTAAACAATTGTTCAAATTGACTGAAGTTGTTGGGAATTGAAATTTAGCAAAACCTGAGGGATCAGAGTTGTCAAATCTCCATTCAACTTCCCATTGATACAAACATAAGCTAAAATACATCTAATTTCATAAAAGGTGAGAGCAAGGTGCTAAAAATAGGCATTCTCTTAAAGAGCTACATAAACAGTTTGACCAAGAACATTTTATGTCAATTTTATCCCTCCTTTCTCCCTTCTGTTATGTTGGATTCTAAGCCCTAGCATCCTGTTGATGATAGGATGATAGTGGGAACTGCACCATCCCTCGAGATGGAGAGAACTGAAGAACAATGAAGGCTAGAAGCTACCAAAACAGAAAAGATTGTCCTATATGACTACACTTAGCAGTCCATGCCCATAACATTTTTCCCCTGAACTATTTACAAATATAAGTATAGATCAGGGGTCGCCAACCTTTTGGACCTCAGGGACCACCAAATTCATAATTTTAGATCCTAGGGACCACTACCTGGTTCTGTGGGCATGGCCTAATTTGTGGGTGTGGCTTGGTGGTCATGTGACTGGCTGGGCATGGCTTGTATGTAAATATTATAAATGTTTATATAAATATTGATTTTTTTTATAAAAAAGAGCAACTTTTACCCAAAATCAGGCAAAGCAGGCAGGCAGATTGAGTTGCTCACAGAATTACAGATTCAATCAGAAATCTATCTATCTGCCATTGGCTAGCTCAGTCTGTCACATAAAATTTGCTTTCAAGCAAACTCACAAAATTAACCCACAATGCATGTAAATATTGATTTTTTTGATAAAAAAGGAGCAACTTTTACCTAAAATCAGGCAAAGCTGCCAGATTGAGTTGCTCACAGAATCATTGAGTGATCTTTCTATCTGCTATCGGCTAGCTCAGTCTCTCAAATTTGCTTGCAAGCAAACCTTCAGTCCTAAGGGAGGTTCGACTGTGCTGAGCAGAAGATCTAAAGACTAGTCAGGAAGAAAGAAATCCAACCATTTCCTGCTTCCTAGCTAATCTAAATCTCCCAGCACAGCAGAACAGATGATGGGTGGAAAAAGGAAAAATCACAATTTAGTATGCAAGTTACCAGGTAAGAAATATGTAAAGGAATAACCTTCAGCTCATCATTTTAGTAATTTTTCTTTTCTTAAAATATAACAAATGAGTTATTCTTCCTATTTTCTCCCTCTTATCTATAAATAAATACATAAAAAGTCAGTTTGGTTTAATGGTTAAACAAGGACACTGAGTTCTAGTCCTACCTTAGGAAATAAAGCAAGCTGGGTGACCTTGAAACACTCAGTGTCTCAGTCCAATTCATCCCACAGAGTTGTGAGAAAAATGGCAGGTGGAAGATGTATTAGGTATGTTTACTGCCTTGACTTATTTATAAAATTAATAAAGGTGAGGTAGAAATAAATAGTTCCATTTTTCAGTCCTGATAAGCAAAATTTTACTAATGGTTACAAGAAATAACAACATATCTACTTCAACCTTGGTCAAATAAAGCAACATTATATTCCTTCCTTTTCCTTTTAACAATCTTGATATTTGAATTTGAGATAGCTCTTTCAAATAATGTCCTGGTTTATTTTTTGTTTTTTCTTTGTTCCTTCTCACAAAATTCTTCAAAGCTTTAATAAGACTTTTTTGTAAATCCAATATAGGAAATAGTATAGAAAACTATAGAAGACACTCCCTTGGTTTGTTATTTAAATATTTATATTTTAATTATTAGACATCAGTTTCTTTATAATTCCAGTTTACCATCTTTTTTTCATATCATTCTTGTAGCCTGTCATTTCTAAATCAAGCTCAATCTTGTCACAAGCAAACTTATTCCTCTTCCATAACTTCTTTCAGACATAATTCTTGCTACATAGGTTATCTTCTGGGTCTATCGTTTACATATATTCTTCATTATGAGAATGTTAAAATATTTTGCTTCTTTCCATATCAGTAGATTAAACTAAGTGTTCTTTAGCTTTTAGCTCATTCTCGTTCCCTTTAGTGTCCAATCTTCAAATTCTCATCCTGTTTTTTTTTTTAAGGGAAATCAAAACAAAAGCATGTTCCCATTATTTCAAAGCCATCTGAAATCTTCAGCTATTTGTCACTTTCCCCTCTTCTCATGAGGAGCAATGGTCTGGAGCACTTGTGGGCAATCTGTATTAGTTGTTCCCAAGAGGCATCATGAAGAGCTGGTCTTCTTGCCAGCAATTCATTTTGCTACAGTTGTTGGCTTCACTTCCGTTCACCATTTCTTCCCAGGAAATCATGCTACTTATGTAGTAATTTAAAGAGACCACATTTTCCATAGTGAAAATCAAATGCTGAGCTGTTTTGTTTGCAAGAAAATGATTGCCTACAAGAAATTAACATTCTTCTGACAATAATTGCAAAGTCTTCATCAGATTTATATTACATTTAATCTATGACCATTTATAGAACTTTTTTCTTTTTATATCCTAAAATGCAGTTCTGTAATCCATTCAAGATTTCACTTCTGTCATTGTCTTTTTCAATAATTCATTAAAGTTATTTTATTTTCCAAACATGCGGGATTAAATAGAAACTTAGTGGACACTTTGAAAATACAAGATATAGGACTGCATTGCATTACAAATCTTAATTTAGTGCAGTTAACATGTGGAATATGTATGCTTTCTTTTTAGACCTTTTTAAAAAGATTGTTTTTATAGTTTATGCAAGTTAATTATAAATTATTACACCAACTTGAAGACCCACTTTGAGCCAAAAGTTGACTTCTTCAAAAAAAAGAGAGCTCTGCATCCTTTACCTGACACTTCCTTTCCAAAGTAAAGATTTATAAAGGTTAGCACCATGCACTTTTCATGCATTCTTAGCTTTCCCAGGAGAAAATATATGTCATAATGCAAGAGGTCATCAGGTTGTGGATAATATAACTATATATGTTTTCTGAGGTTCTCGCGGGTATTTGTATGTGGATCTTTGGTTGTTCGGGTTTTCTCCCGCGTAAGATTCGAAGTATCTAGGCAACGTTTCGATGAAGTCTCATTCATCATCTTCAGGCTTCTGTCTCCGGCTCTGTGCTTCTCAGAGTAATGGAGATTGCAGCTGCTTCCTCCTTTTAACTGCCAGTGGGGGTGGGACTTGATTGGGTGGGGGCTTGGCTGTGTTCTGATTGGGTGGGGGTGTGTTCTCATTGGTAGGGGGTTTGGCTGTGTTCTGATTGGTTGGGGGGTTAGCCGTGTTCTGATTGGTTGGAGGCGTGTTCTGTTCAGGTGGGGGCTTGGTTGTGCTCAGGTTAGTCTTAGTTGCTGGGGGATTTGAGCTGGTGAGTTGTGATCTTGCTGTTTGGCTTCGAGTTCGTGGTCCTTCTGCATCTTCATAGTGGGTGTCGGTTTGCTTCATGTATGGGTTTGAAGTGGGTAGTGATGCAGCTGCCGTGCAGCTTCTGGTCCATGGTCGTGTCTCATCTTCTGAGTGGGTGGGAGTCTGTTTTCTACATGGAAGTGTGGTGGTGGCATCTTGTGTGGCTCTCATGGGTGTGGGTCTGGTGTCCTTCTTCATGTTAGGTACTCGTCTGTTCATGAGGACGGGTTTCCAAATGGCTGGAAGGCGGGAGGTGTCATCTCGTTTGTTCATGCTGTGTGGGCGTTTTTCTATCTCTATGGCTTCTCTGATTATTCTGCTGTTGAAGTGTTCGGTTTTGGCGATGGTTCTGGTATTTTTAAAATCAATTTCATGTCCTGTGGCTTTGAGGTGTTGGACCAGGGAAGAGGTCGTTTCTTCTTTTTTGATTGAGTTCTTATGTTCTTCAATGCGTGCACTTATTCTTCTGTTAGTTTGTCCAATGTATGTGGTAGGGCAGGCAGTGCAGGGGATTTCGTATACTCCTTGGTTTTCTAATTCGATTTTGTCTTTGGGGTTTCTTAGGATGGTGGATATTTTTCTGTTTGTGCAGAATGCTGTTTTGATGTTGTGTTTTTGGAGGATTGTAGCTTTTTTTTGTCTTGATTAGAACACAATGTTGCCAGCCAATCAAGACAAAAAAAGCCACAAAACAGACAGAAGATATTAGAAACACCAATCAAGCAGAACACAGCAAACTCCAAGACCAATAAACACAGACCAAGACTCCCAACCAAAAAATGACGAAAAAATCATTCTGGTACAGCAGAAGGCTAGCCCCAAATTTAAAACTGAAATGGCTGTGAAAGTCTGACTCACAGACGAACACAATATAGAAGCCTGATGATGGCAGATGAGATTCTTCCGAAAAGTTGCTACAATTTTAAAAGCACAACTATAATGACGTGGGAAAATACCCAAACAAATCTGAATAATTAATATGTATGTATGTATGTATGTGTATGTGTATATATATATATATAGAATAGAATAGAATAGAATAGAATAGAATAGTGGTTTCTTCCCCAAACCCCAAAAACTTTAACTTTAGACTGTCTACTATTGACCTCACCCCTTTCCTAAGAGGTCTGTAGGGGGCGTGCATAAGAGCACCAATGTGCCTACCGTCCCTGTCCTATTGTTTTTTATTTTTCTTATATGTATCCATTTCATGTATTTATAACTATGTTTATACTTATACCTGTTATGTTATAACCGCTTGACAAAATAAAATAAATAATAAATAAATAAAAACTCCAAGCACCAACTGCAGGAAAAGGGATATGAAAGACATCTCCTGCTTGTAAATACCCCGATGCATCTGAATGGCCACTGGGAACACCAACGCTCACTTAAGGTGGACCTTAGCCAGACCCAACCAAATAGTTATTGTATTCTTAAGGCATGAAACATTCCTACTTGTGTTATATGTGGATAGCTAACATTACTATATTTTACACTGAAATGTTTTAAAAGATTTCCTGAAACATATACTGATCAACTACTTCCTCATTTCAGGAGCAATTACTGGCACACAGTGTAAACTGTAAATTACTGTATTAATATAATATTCAAATGTCTTTCTAGTGCCTAGCCAGTTCAGAAAGAGTAAAGGGATTTATACATTTCCCATTCCCATTCTTCCTCCTGCCCACTATACCAAATGACATGTTATCCAGGCACTGTGGTTAAACACAACCAAGCTATTTTGAAAGGAAGGAACAATTTTTTGTAAGCTAGGCTTAAAGAAATCTGAATAAGAGAGGTATGCACAAAGACCAGCAATTTGTCCAATATGTACAGAGGATTTTCAGTTGCTAGGGGTATGGATTTAGATCTAAAAACTGTTGTTCTGGGATGGTTTCCATAAGACAATGTATTTACATTGGTTAATCAGAATCCTGTAAAATAACTAGCTCTTGCAGATCTTATTTAATCTGGGGACAATAAGAAATAATGTTATGAAATTAGATTTTAGCAAATATTATAAGGCACAATAGGAATGATTACCAAAGTTAAATGCACTTTGACACTAATTCAGTTTTCTTAGCAGACAAGCCATAATGCAAAAGTTATTCTAAAATTAACATTTGTTTTCTGCTACTTCTTATCCCATTCTTTTTGGATTTTTTTTAACTCAATTGTTGAAAATTATGTTAATACAATACATGGGGCCCCTGGGACAGAAATTACAACTTTTGAAAAACATAGTGGTGAAACGAACTAAAATATCTGCACTAACTGCCAAACAGTTATAGAACCATATTCAAAGTATTAATATTAGTGTATAAAATTCTAAACAATTTAGACCACTAAACCATTTTGCTTTTTGTTAAAAAAAAAAACCTGCCTGTCAGCTCTTCGAGTCAGTCCAGACAGAAAGCAAAAGCCATGGGTACTACTACATTTATTGCAAGGTTTACAGTAAAAGAACCTTGTGTTGGAAGAAATATCCATCTGGATCAGTTCCAAGCCTGGAGAAAGGCACTGTAGACAAAATGGAGGCTGGAAGCTGATTGGAAAGAGGGTCCATTTATTGATGAAGTAGAACTACCAAGTATGTGTGATTCTGGGTTGCTGACCAGATGGAGTTGAGAGTGAGGGGTTTTTATACATTTTGGGGCTTTGAACTTGACTCCTTATCCTGTGCAAGAAAATGCATTCTATCGGCTGTTGTCAGAATCCCATGGTGCCATGTACAAATCCTAGGAGTTTGTCTGAGCTAAGCTTGGTTGAAGTTTGACTGACACAATGGAGGGGCTTGTTGGGCAATTTCTATTGTCACTGAGGGCTAATCCTACCTTTGTTCAGATCTTGCTGCAGGGAAGGAATTTTTGCTATGAATAGAGATACCTATCTCTTTATCTCTTAAGTGCTGATCTGCTATGGAAGGTTGGGGCTGATTTTCAAGAACATGTTTCTCCATTTCTTATCCAGGGAAATATTCTGCCTTTTTAATATTTCTAAAAATATTTCATTCGAGGGGTGGGTGCTAACTTTCTATACTTGCAAGTCTAAAAGCACTTCTCCTCACCCTTGTCTTTCCCTTCCAATAAACTAGGGAAGGTTCCTTCTGAGACTCTTTAGCCACCCCTTTCCTACTGTGGGCTGAGACATCTCTTCCGGACCATTGTCCTGGCTGAAGCTCTTCCTCTATCTCCCAACCCATTACAATGTCCATGAAACTTCCAGAAGTCAAACTTGCTTATCTTAAAAAAAAAGATGTATCTAATTACCACCACTACCTTTTTCTTTCTGGTCCTAATTCTACCAGCCACAGTTTAGAGCAAAAATCTTCAAACTTGGCAACTTTAAGACTTGTGAACTTCAACTCAATTCTGGGAGTTGAACTCCACAAGTCTTAAAGTTTCCAAGTTTGAGGATCCCTGGTTTAGAGTATGAGTGAGGGTGCCTTCTCCATGGTACCATCTATCCTGTGGAATAAGCCCGCCCTTGTTCATGGGTCTCCTCAGTCCATTTCCTGCACACCTTTGTTCCTTTGTCCAACAGCTTAAAATGATTGCCTGGCTCTTCTATAATGTACCTAATCTGCTGTTTATAAAATAAAATTTAAAAATCTGCACTAATGCATATTGTTTATCCAACTCATGATTTTTAAAGCTGGCCCAAATCATATGCACATTCAAGTAAGTAAGTATTCATTGTCTTTGTTGTTAGGAAATGTGAATCCCACCCATGCATGTATTTCATAATTATTTCCAGCATATTAAAATATGCACATTCAAGTAAGTAAGTAAGTATTCATAAGTATTTTTTGTGTTATATCTAGGTAATTGTAAGAAAAAAAATACCCAAAGGTTGTTGGCACTGACCAATTACTATTAGGAAAAACTGTGCGGTCAACTCTTAAGATAAACGAACAGCTGAACTCAGAAGGTCAATGTGTCTTTGTCAAAGGAGACAGGCCTTTCCCCTCTCAGGCATGTAAATGTGTGGAGTTAAAGAAAAATAAATAACCTCCAGTTCTCAAGTGAACACTGCATTTACTTAGAAACTGGCAATTTAGAGTCCACATAATAGGCATGTACATCCTCCCTCTAATTGAACTGAATAACTCCATATGTGCAAGAGGCAAGCATGTGTTTTCATAACCCTTTGTGCTTTCAAAATCCACATTCATAAAATCACAAAAATAACACAGAAATGAAATGTTGTCTATGGAGGGAGACCTGGCCCATTCATCAAGCTACTGTCAACTATAAGAAACAAATTTCCACTATTAATAAGGTATGCATTTTTCTGCTGAGTGGCAATACTGTCCCCATGTCAAATATGTAGAATTAAATATGTAGTCATGTATTCAGGGGTGGGATTCTACCGGTTCTGTCTGGTTCTATAGAACCGGTTATGATTCTGTGCAGTTTGAAGAACCGGCAAATCGCACCACTGGCTAGCCCCGCCCCTCTCCGCCCACCCTTCCCCTTCCCGCTTAGTCAGTCCTTATCGTGCATACAAAATATGGCTGCCTGCAGCCTGCTTTTGTCCACCCGCCATGCCAGCCATTGCTCCCTGCCTTCTTGATCATAAGGCTCTGCAAGCAAGCCCTGGTCGCCTGTTGCCATTAGTCACCTTTCGCCCCACTTGCCTTTTGCCACCACTGCCAGTCACCTTCTCCACTACTTGCCTTTGCTGAAAAACACATGGAGCAGCTCTGTGTCAGCTCCGGCCAGGTCAGCAGCTGGTTCTCTCCCTGCTGGTCTAGCTGGGAGAGTGAGAGTCTCTTTCCTGGCACAGCAAAATTTAGCTTTGGGTCCTGCAAGTCCTCATCAGGAAATGGCTCCGGGTGGCGGAGAAGCAGCCACATTGTATCCTGTTCCTCTCTGCCACCTGGAGCCATTTCCCGAAGGGAGAGGAACTTGCAGAGCCCAAAGCAGCAACTCCCAGTTGCAAAAGTAAATGTTGCTGTGCTGCACAAGATGGTTTCCCAGGGCCCCGAGGGCTGCCTTCCCAGAGCGCTGCTGCTGCCACTTTGAAGCTCCCCTTTGGGATGGATCAGTAAGTTCTTGCTTTGTTCCCCATGAAGGGCTCCATCATGGAGGGGTGTGTCTTTGTTGTTAAGAAATTTGAATCCCACCTTTTCTGTATCTGTACAGAGATGGATTTATAAGCTGTACAGATGCAGATAGATAATTCAACAAGATGTCCATAACAAAGTACATTTATTGGTTCATCAGGTATTCTCATAACTCACATTTGTGATGAAGTTCTTTAATGACCAATCCTTTGTATAACTGCCTTGTAGTAAAAGATGGTTATCTCCTAACCCATCTTGTAGCGTTAGAGAGTTTAGGCAAAGTGAGGAAAACTTCCCCCAACCCCTTGAGGGTCAATTTAGTGACCAATCAGAATTACAGATGTGGTCATGTGATATGAACTACATTTCCCAGGATACCTTAACTACATTTCCCATGATAGATTCCCTTAAGGGGACAGCTCATAATTCCTAAGTAACTATCCAATTCCCATAGACTGGCTGGGACAGCACACTCCCCACCTGGAATTGTAAATTTCACTAATAAAAGAAGAGAAAAAAATTAACTATAAACTAAGATAATCAGTAAACAGTAATACTATGAATAGCAGATAAGGGTATAACTAAGAAAAACAGTAAACATTAATAAAGCATCAAACAAAACAAAGCATGCAAAGCTTGAGGTTGAATCTTCAAGTTCGGCCTCTTGGTGTTAGTCTGCTGGTCACCTCTGGTGGCCTTTTAGGGTTGACAGGTACTCTTGGTACCAATTTTGAAACTCTGGTGTTCGCTTCTGGAGGT
This sequence comes from Pseudonaja textilis, assembly GCF_900518735.1. The sequence goes on from NW_020769324.1 coordinate 17,107,843, forward strand.
CTTTTAAGGTTGGAATGGTACTCTTGCTTCCACGGTGTCAAAGGGCATCAGGAAGTTGTTGGAAAGGGTGTTGCGGAGGCATATACCCATGTAGAGCATCTTAGTGGATGTCTGGTGGTTGTTGGTGGCCGTTTAGGGTGTTCTAGTGAAAGTATACTGATTGCCAGTGGCCTTTTAGGCTGGAACGGCATTTTTGTTTTCAATGGTGCTAAAGGGCATTGGAAGGCAGTTGGAATGGATGGTGCTAAGGCATTTGTCTGAGTTGGGGTCTGCATCCAATCATCACTGACAATTCCTACGATCCCCTATCCTAGTGAAGATTTGATGGCCCCTGGGCCATGTACAGGGCCACCAACTGACTTGGAGAAGAGAAAGGTGCATGAGGCATTATTTCCCAGCAAGAATAGGATCTCAGCCTCTGGATCTAGAGTGGGAAAGTGATGAGCCAGGTGCTGTAGGTGAGGCATGCTACTTATGATCTCAGGTGATGCGATCTGACTGCGGTCATTTGGTACCCCAACGCATTCAAATACGGGCAGTAGTGGGAACCGGGAACTTCCATCCAATGACTCTATGCAAGAGTCCAGTAGCTCTCCTCCCCGCCGTGCTTCTTGGTCCATGGCACGTTGATACAGTGAAGTGAAGTTCATTCTTTTGCACTTCAAAGAGGTCGAAGAATGCAGGTCTGGCTGGGGTGCAGGTGCTTTGAGTGTCTATCTGCACGTACATTTTCACGGCATCTTCAGGGCGTCCTTCAAAGTACACTTGGGCTAAACAGATGGGAAGACACAAACAAGGGCATGGTGAGTCAGCATGCAGTGCTGTGTAGTTGACACTCATCCTTGGTTTTGGTTGTGGTTTGGCAGTCTGCTGAGGAGCCCTATATGTGTCTGTTTTACATTGAGTCTCCTTGTCCGAAGGAGGGGTACAAGATATCTGCAGTGGCAGCTCGGAGTCTGGATACAATGTGGTCAGGTGCTGGTAACTATTGCATAAAATTGCATTGCACCTTGGCTGTGCAGTACTTGGATGGGTGTTTGGATTTGCAACACCTATAGCAGTATTGGTACTCCCTTAGCAACTCTTTTTGTTGGGTCAGTGATTTTGCTGCAAACCCAGTGCAGCTGTTCAGTGAATGACGAGTGTGGTGCATAGGACAAAACTATATTCTCCTTGTGTTCAGAGATCTAACTTGGGTTGTATCTGATGAGTCCTCTCCCCAACTGTGTGTGGATGAGCAGTAGATCTCGGTTTTATGGACAACCATGAAGGGTCTTTCCCTGGTAGTGTGCATAGGGCCAAAGGGCGATATATGGTTGCTTCTGTCATTAGGAGGACTAACAGCTCTGAGTCCATGGGCCCGGTGTGTATTGCACACTGTTGCCTGGTGGGACATGAATTCTTCAAGAAGTGTAAAGGGTATAAAGCAGTGGCAACCCTTGGCTATGAAGGTGTCAGACAACTGGAGATGCTTTTCAATTAGCACCTGTGGAAATTTTCGAACAATTTGGTCCTGCATGTCGGTAAGTTGGGATCCCGTTGTGTCGTTCTCAGATGGACAAGTATGTTAGTGAGGTCTATGATCCGGCAAAGCTTGTCGATAGGAGTTTTAGGAAATCTGTTGAGTCTATCAAAGATTGTTGCTTCTATGTCCTCAGAAGCACCTTACAGTTTGTCAAGCCTTTTCCATGATAACCGTAGGACAGTGGCTGGGTCGTCTAAGTGGGATGCATAAAGTGCCCTCAGTATTTTGGCAGACTGTGGCCCTAGCCATGCTATCAAGTGTCTGATTATTTCATCAGGGTTCAGGCGTGCCGCCTGAACGGGACTCAGGAAAAATCTCTTCCATACTAGATACTTGTGGCCTGGCTTGTCAGAGAATTTGTGAACTCCATTGGCATGCAAATTTAGCTTTCCACTCTGTACAGCCAAGTTTCTCCAGTAATCTTCAGCATTTGCTGAGTTGGGAAGAGTTATTGACCTAGAGGGTTCTTCCCCTGGATTCTCGTAGGGTGGGTTCAGGTTGTAAAACAATGATGGGTTGTAGTCTTCCTCCCAGAACTTAGGAAGGATTTTGTTCTCCCATACTGGGGACGATGGTCGAGCATCACGCTGCTGTGTAGGCTGGGCACGGTTGCTTTGTGGTGCCTGGGAACTGGAGAGGTTGTTGCAGGAATGCTGCTGTCTGTGGATTGAGTGTGGCAATAGTCATTGATGGCATGTTGACTCATCAAGAAGTCATTGTAAGCACTGGTGGGCCAAGTTGCTCGGCCAGCAGGGCGTGAGATGTTGCGGTAGGGTTGCTGGAGCTGGGAAGAGAATCTCAGACCTTAGTACGTACATCAGTTGGGGAAGGTTTGTTGTTGGTGGGAAGTGAATATCATACTTTAGGTCGTACAACGTCATTTGCATAACTGACATGTAGAGTATGTGGTTGAGATTCATCCCTGTGCTTCCCTGATTGTGGGAGACTGTTAAGCAACTTAGGTGGTTCCATCTTTTCATTTCGAAGTGAGTGCTGCTTATCCACATAGGCCTTGACCTGTGTATCTGGGATCTCTTTTCCCAAGTCTTCGAGGTCGAAGTTGAGGGAGGCAGCATTGGCCACCTTTTGCTATGCTACAGCCCATGCTCTTTTTGCTGCTGTCTCTCTTTGTCATTCGAGTAACTCCACTTGGGCCTGAGCTTTGGCTATTGCTGCTTGTTGTTTGTCCATTTCTGCTTGTTGATTGGCTTGAGCTTTGGCCATTTCTGCCCATTGTTTGGCCATTTCTGCTCATTGATTGGCCATTTCAGCTTTCTGCCATACCATCTGTCATAATACATAAATCTGCCTCTGCTGCTGCAGCTTCAACTTGGGCTTCTACAGCTCGTTCAGCATAACTTGATGCTTTGGAGGCCTTAGATGTGCTGCTAGGATGGGAGGATATTCTGGAAGGATGGTGAGAACTGGCAGCAGGGAATTGGCGCGAGACACTAGAACCTGCCTGCAATCTAGTAGATTTGGGATAGAGGGAGGAGGTTTTCTTTGAATGGTGGGAAGAAGCTGCTTGTGATTGAAGACCTCTGTCAGATGTGAACTTCTCCCTCGCCCTTGTTTCTTTTGAAGCACATTGAAGATCATGGCCTGGAGGGAGTTTCTGCCTTCCCGAACACTGTCTTCGCATTCTTTGTTCTCTTCCTTGAAGCAATGAATGTGTTCCTGGAACTCTGGGTCTTCCAGGTTCGACTGTATGTATTTAAGCTTATTTTCACTGTCTCTCCACCATGTGGGGTGCTCCTCTAACTCCTTCTGCATCAGGAAGAGGCTCTCAAGGGGCAACTTGCTTTTGGGGGTGTCACAGATCTTGAACAGCTCCATCCATGCATCTGCATGATGGAGATACTGCCTTTCCCAATCCTCTCTGAAGTGTGCCACTGTGGGTGAGGTAAGCTTCCTATGCCATCTGAGGTCATAGACCTTCTGAGGTATCGCGGGTTCTCCAAAGGGTTGGACATCTAAAGGCAGTTGTTGGGCAGTTGTTTATGACAAGAGTGGGTGGAGGATTCGAGTCTTGTGGTACATCACAGACATCTGTCATGGCTGAAGAAGTTGCCATGCTTCAAATTGGCAAAGGGAGAATTTGGGGAAATTTAGTGGTTTTCCATGTAATTCCTTTCTTTCTCCTAGGTGGTACTATGTGCAGGTAGCAGAAAGTAGAATTGCTGCTGGATTTAATACTTGAGCACGTAGGTGGCACTGCAGAGTCTGGGCGATGCTAGCACAGCACACAATATGGCTGCTTCTAGGGTGTGTTGTGAGCTTGCAACACAAGGGGGCACTAGAGGTTGCTTCGCGAAGTCTGAAGACTAGAGGGCTGAACGCAGAAATATGCATAGTGTAGTCTGAAGACTTTAGGATGGAACACAGAAATATGCCTATAATTGTTGCTTGCTTCACAAGGTGGCAGCAGAGGGTCAGGAAGACGCTGTTGCTACACCCATGTTAGGTTGCAGTTTATTTGGGACCTTTGAATTAAGTTGATTAAATTGTCCACAGTAGTTTCAAAAAAAGGATTATCAATGCAAACATGTATTGGAAAACTCAGGGAGATTTTTCTTCGAACACCAGATGTAGCAGTGGGCTGAAGAGGAAAAAAAAGGGGGGGACTTCTTTGCCCACTCTTGAAAAAGGGAAAATAAATAGTAAGAATTCTTTAACTTCACTGTAAATTTCTTCTTGACCAGCAGAGGGGATGTAGACTGTTTTACCAAGATGTGATGTTGCCCATTAGGAGAGGGCTGGTTGGGTTCCAAAGGTATTTATTCTGTACTCGATGGAAGAGAAATTCATCAAACAAAGTAAAACAGTTCAAAGGTTATGTGCAAGGTGTCTTGTTATATTTAAATTTCTCTAGCATAGAAATAAGATGGCCAAACTCTATGCTTCATGAGGAAAAGGAAATTGTTCTTTGTTCACATAGCTTACTTGCTTTAGCTTTGATTTATAGCCCCAATAAAACCAACCAGAGAAGGTTTTACAGCCTTAGTTATAAATGGCTGGAGGCCTCGTGGCAAACGCTGGCAGAAGATAGAGAAGAACACATCCTTTATCTTTACTCCAAGACAGAAGCTAGTTTGCTAAATTGGCTTTCTTTGAGTTAGCTCAGGGAGAGATGAAATAAAGGAAGCTGCTTGTCTGTCCCTTGAAAGATGGGAAGTTTGCTTTCTCTCTTGTTATGTAAAATGAGTCTTTGAAATAGCAGGAAGACGAGTTGAGCAGAGAAGAGGGTAGTGAGTGGGTTAGAAAGTTCTCTTTGTTTGTAACATGTGGGGAAATTCCAACCCTCCCACCATCCAACCAACGTGCAAAAAATTCCGATGCTCAGAGAGAGAGAGAGAGAGAGAGAGAGAGAGAGAGAGATGATGATACATACAGGTTTAGATTAACATTGGATATTCACTCCAGGCTTCAATATTACTTTGCTTTATCACAAATCCAAATTAACAATCTTTATATTGATGGGTCTCAGGAGTCCATCTTTTACTCTTCTGTATCCTGTACAGAGGTGGATTTATAAGCTGTACAGATACAGATAGATAATTCAACAAGATGTCCATAACAAAGTACATTTATTGGTTCATCAGGTATCCTCATAACTCACATTTGTGATGAAGTTCTTTAATGACCAATCCTTTGTATATCTGCCTTGTAGTAAAAGATGGTTATCTCCTAACCCATCTTGTAGCGAGAGAAAGCAGCTGCCATGAGTTAGAGAATTCAGGCAAAAGTGAGGAAAACTTCCCCCAACCCCTCGAGGGTCAATTTAGTGACCAATCAGAATTACAGATGTGGTCACGTGATATGGACTACATTTCCCAGGATACCTTAACTACATTTCCCATGATGGATTCCCTTAAGGGGACAGCTCATAATTCCTAAGTAACTATCCAATTCCCATAGACTGGCTGGGACAGCACACCATCCCTGTATGTATTTCATGATTATTTCCAGCATATTAAAATATTGATTAGGAGGGACAGATTTGATCCAAACTTGTGTATCATAGGTTTCCTGACAAACACAAGAACTGTGAGGCATAGAAGAACTGAAGAAAAAAACACTATCTCATAACCACTGTAATAAAACTCATTGCTAATGGACAGTCCAACTTCTTGTATTTATGGCACTCTAATTTCCTGCAGTACAGAGAAGAATAAACTAGTTAGAAAGAGAAGACCACCAGTGGTCAAAAATGCCACTTGGTTAGAAGCAAGTTCCAGTTTTTCTTCCAAATTTCCTCCAATAAATCCATCTAAAGTAGAAAATATCTACATTTATGGCTAACTGGAAGCTCCTTATAGAATTTTTGCATGAATGGAAAAAATGCACTTATGATTAGTGGTTTTATAATTAGAAACAAAATGATAATAGAAAAAGTAAGCTTCTTTGTAATCATAAGGGTAAGAGACAATTTGGTAATAGTACTTTTATTTCCCGCAAGAAAAATCAGAAGCTTCTTTTTTTTCTCCCTTTTGTCCTTCCTTTCCTCTACTTTGTACTAGTTTATTAATTTTTATGTTCCTTGTAAAACTTTTAATAACATTTATTTTGAAAAGCAATCCATCTAAAGCAGAGCTTCTCTAACCTCCTTAATTGTTGTTTCTCTGATTTTAAAAATATAAATGGGAAAATGAAATGCATCAAGGCAAAATGTAGAATTTAGAAACATCCTTATTTGCAAAAAAAATTACATATACTCTTTTAGAATAAGAAAATGATATTTGCCTACAAACAGCTAAACCAATTTATTTTTCTGATCATCTCTCAGGATTTATGGTTAATTCAGAGCTTGTGATGAGTTTTCAACCAACTCATGTTTTATACCATTGAACTGAACAAAGACATGGCATATTGATATATAAGTAATAAGAAGCAACAATTTCCCATTTACTATATTTTCTCATTCCACTTCATACTGTATTTTATATTCCCAAATAGTGTGTATTCGCCATGGGTGAATAGGTGGCAATATAAATTCAATAAATTCAATTCAATAAATAAATATATACATTTCATTATTGCTTAATGACTCAGCATTTAGGAAATACTTAGCAGCTGGCTCCAGTTATACAAAGTGAGGAAAGTTTAGAGAAAGTTTATTCTGCTTAAACACTCTTTTTACAAGGCCAGCTGTTTAAATAGCAGCAGGCAAATATGAAAATGCAGAGAATATTTTAAATTACTTTCTAGCATCCAATTTGTTGACTTTTTGAGCAGACATAGCTACTGCTCTTCCATGATACTTGACCTTCTTTGTGTATCACTTCCTCTAATTCATCCCAATAATATATATTGTATTTTATTATATATTAACAAAACCACATGATATATTAAACTTCAAGAACTGGTATGAACATTTTATAGATGAGAATACAAATCAGTTTTAAAATTACACATAATATAGCTAAACCAAGAAATTAACATTTGCAAAAAATAATGAAGCAAATAAGCATAGTGATATGCTTGCATGTAGTTGTGGGTTTTACTTGTCTGAAGTAGAGAAAACACTCTCACAAGACAAAGTTACACATTAAAACTGTTGCACTCTACACTTTGCTATTTTTATTAAAGTTCCCAAGTAATTGTTTCATGCTACACATCTCTTCCTAACAAGAGCCACATTTATTATATTTTGGGGGATTTTTTTAAACAAGAGAAACACATTCTATACAAGCTCACTTTTTCTGAGGATGATAGCAGGGCATTAAAAAGAACTATCCAGCAGAATAATTTGTTTTGACAGGAATCTAAACTATTACTAGTATGTCAGGACTTGAGCAGCCAATAAATTTGGGATATGCTCCATTGTGCATGTGTTCTTTATAAACTCTATTTCTGTCAGTGCATTTTAGCAAATGTAGTATACATAGTATTTAAATGTTGGTTACAAGTACAGCAGCAAGTTAGCAGCCACTATTATTTACTCTATTCAATCATTATTTGTATGAGTACAAAGAGTAGTTGCATGAAGGAGGCATTGTTCTGTCTGTTCATGATCCTTTCAGCTTTTCCCACTCAAAAAAGAAGTGGCAGCACCCTCCCGCTCCCATTTGCTTTGTTTTTTTTTCTTTTTCACTAGAGCTACCGATGAAGCTGAAAAACCGAAATATTTAATAAGGTGACCATCATTATTCCTTAGGTAGGCAGGCAGAGTTTATACTACCTGAAACTTCTCAGGAAACAACTGGATGAGAAACTGCTGGTGGCCTTCTACTGGTGCACTATAGAGAGTATTTGAACTTACTGCACCTGTGTATAGTTTGCCAATTGCACAGTAGCAGATAGGACAGCACTCCAGAGGGTTAACATCATTGCTCAGAGGATCATTGGTTACCCTCTCCCCTCTTTAGAAGAGCTTTATAGCTCTGCTGTCTTAAGAAAGTTCAAAACATTCTAAAAGATCCATCTTATGCTGGCACCCTTTTTTAACTATTACAGTGGTGGCAAACCTATGGCACATGTATCAGAGGGGGAACTCAGAGCCCTCTCTGTTGGGCATGCTAGCCACTAGACTATCTTGCTAGCCTTCCCATAAGATGAATAAAATGAGCTCTCAATGTCTTGGCTAGGGTTACAAGAAAAAATTCCTCCCTTCCTCCTTAAAAGCAGAACCTTACGAAAGAAGTGCGGCATCTGAGGGGGAAGGTATTGAGCATTGGCCCAACATCCAAGCGATGCTCGCCAGAAACAGCCATTTCCTCCACTCTTTGTGAAGAATTTCGTGCGCTATTCTCCAGCTCGTGCCTTTTATGCACCACGGTCCTTTCCATCACCCCGGTGTGGAGAAAGTGGTGCCCAAAGGCTTTCCTCCTCCATGCCTCTACTCACAGCCCTTGGGAGCAGCTGGGAAGCACTCAGAGCTTTTGGGAGGAAGAAGGTGAATGCTCCATTTCCCCTCTGTTTTTTTTTGGGGGGGGGGGGGGGAAGAGGCAGTGAAATAATGTGTCTTCTTCCTACGCTGTCTCCCCATGTGCCCAGCTTGGCTCATGTTATTCAATAGGGTTGTGCAGAGGAGTCCCAATTATCGGCTAGCTGAAATATCCTCCTGATCAGTATCTTGGTTTTTCCCTACCTGCTCATAAGTCCATCCTAAAAGTTATCTGCAAAGCCTGAATTAAAACTGTTCATAGCTTGTCTCTAAAAGTCTAGGGTTTGCTGTGTTATAACCCAGAAGCCTTGACTCATTTAACTTTCCCAAGTTCAAAAGCATGCCAAATGCAAACTTTCAATAAAAAGTTGTTTGTATCATTGAAAGCTCTGTTACTGTGTTTTTCTTTTAAGACAAAAGATGTTAATGTATGAGTTGCTTTTTCTAAGCTAAAACCTCCATTTTCAGGTTAAATTGCTGTGTTGGCACTTGGCAATAAATAAGTGGATTTTGGGTTGCAGTTTAGGGACTTGGTCTCTAAAAGGTTCACCATCATTGAACTATTACCATCAGAAGGTGGTACAGGATTATAAAGATAAGGACAAATAGGCTGAAAAACAGCTTCTATCCCAGAGCAGTAACTAAATTGAATTCTACTGTATAAAATGGACAATCCTTTCTTAAAAATCTTTGACATTCTTGTGCCCAATTTGGATACTAATATTCCAGCAGTCCCAAATCTTAAATGGAACAGAAAATGCCTTCCTCTTCTTTAAGAGACCACAGTTCTGCCAAGGAAACATCGTTTTAACATTTTCGACCATTTGGCCACAGTGCGGGCTTGTACTATGGTGAAGTCTTTCTATGGCTGATATAATTCTACCCAGCAGAACACTCAACTGTGATATGCAAACACATCATACCTCAGGCATGTTTTTTAAATCCCGCCCAATGAATGCCTTCTTGCGTTCTAGGAAAGCAGTATATCCTCATGGTTAATCCAACACTGAGGAATCCCCCTTCCAATCTATTTTTCCTCTCCAGATCTAACCTATGCAAGGGGATTTTTTTTTCCTGCTGTCATTCATAATTCCTGCATAGTTTACTTCATTCGTGGCAACTTAGATCTCCTTTCTCCTTTTTCCACATCTGCTCCAGTCTAGACAGAGCCACTGTTACATGCTGACTCAGTGTAATTTGCCATTTTTTCATCGTGGGGCAGTTTGTGAATTAACATTTTATGGCTTTCAAACCAACCAAGAAAGAAAAATAAATCCACTCTGATATTTTAGTTCTGCTTTGCCTGTGCATTATCTAGGATGGACATGGGTGTCAAACTCACCATGTCACGTTGCCATCATGTAATGTTTTGTGACTTTTTCCCCTTCGTGGAGCTGGGGTGGGCATGGCCTGTGTGTGATGCATCTGGCCTGCAGGCTGCCAGTTGGACACCCTGATCTAAGAGGAAAAAATGTGTCCTTTTGACGTTTCTATCATTTTTGGAAAATGTATTGCATTGTTTCAACAACAACCTGTCAGCCAACAATCAAATCTTCATCACTGACCAATCCATAAGAAAAACAGTGGCAGGAAAAAAAAACCATGTCAATAAGATTTAGATAAGCTCAGAACATGAATAGCTCAAAATGAACCCAATTTGTCATTGAGCAGGCTCAACAAGCCACAGCATGAAACTTGGCTACACAAAGCATAATAACATCTATAGCTATGTCATCCAGTTAAAAAAGAATCAAAATAGATCTACCTTGTCTGTTCAACAAAAAAGAGTAAAATAAATAGCTGAACAAAATGAGCAATGCAATAGAATATGAATCAGAATAATATGGACCAAAGAGACAGAGTTAGTCTCTCTTTCCGGGGGGGTGGGGGGATGCTACCGGTTCTGCCCAGCTCTATAGAACCGGTAGTTCTGAAGAGCAGCAAACACCAAACCAGTTCTGTGTTTGCTGCTTTGGCCCAACTGACTGCCTGGGCTCTTATCTGTCCTTTATTTCCTGCTTTTTCAACTGCAGCTGCTTTGCACGGCACAGCTGAGGGTGAAAAAGCAGGAAAAAAGTGGCTTTTCAAATGCTGCACACCTGTGCACAGCGCTTTTCAGCTGTCTGGGCAGCACAGCTTAAGGTTGTTTACACGCATGCACAGCATGCGTCAGGCGCAAGCAAAACATAGTCACCAAACTGGTAGTAACACCGGTTGAATCCCACCCCTGTCTTTTTCCAATATAATGAAATTTACCCTTCTCACGCACCTGATAGTAAAATGTTAAAATGTCATAGTTCTACAGAAAACTGCCTCAAATTACTTAAGATTAGTAAGATATCTGGCTGTTTGGAAAAAATTAAAAATATGTCAAAATAATACCTTCATGCCAGACTGCAACACCAGGGTAAAATACATTGTCACATTCTAGAATCAAAGCAGCATATTCATGACGATAGTCCTGCAGTTTCCTGTAAGTCTAAGTTGGAATATAAATATCCCCCAGTGCAAGTCATCAACATCTATAGGATTTATTGTCAAGAAAGCGTGTCAATCTTAAGGTAGTTTCCTCTTCTGCACATGTTCTTTATATAAGATAAACAACATATTTATACTTTAAGCACGTTATGAAAAAAATAAAACATTCTCTTTAGTAGTTGTTTGCTACTTTAAAATGTACCCAAAACTCTGGAGAGAGTAATAAATTATCTTATTGGTTCTGGAAGTTCCTTTAAATAGAATTGAAATATTAATAGGCATATTAAAAGAATTTAGGCAAAAACAAATGGTTAAACTATTTTTTTCTCTTTCATTTTTTAACCTTCATGTTGATTTATATCTTTTCTTTTCCTTACTTGATATTAGTTTGTATTAGTTTATATCTTCCTAAAGTGTGTGCCTGTGTATAAGGTTCTTGCATTATTATCAGGGATGGAGATCAAACATTATGATTGATCAAGACAAGATACATCTAAGAATATGAAAAGTCTGATCCAAGCAAAAAAACATGTGGCAAACAAAATGTGTGTTTTAAACCCATTATTGCAGTTGAATGAAAGTCTTAAGTGCTTTTCTTTGAACAGGTTTAATGCATGTTCTTATTCTTCTGCTTTACACATTGGGGATTGAATTTCTTGCTGCTTTCCAGCTCTTTAGAACAAGCACTTTGTAAGATCCAAAAAAATAGAATATGAGCATTTCGAGAAAGCTGGCTGGGGGAGCAGGAGGATATAAAAATAACAGTTACTAAGTTGAATAAACTATTTTCCCCAACCTTGGTCATCAGGCCAAGTCTGTTACCAAATGAAATGTTGCCAAGAAAGCAGCATTTCCTTTTTTGCCTAAGAAAAAGAAAGGATTTCTCTCTTAGCTTGAAACTGGATTTCTACATTTTGCTACTTGGGTTCTGAAACTTGGAATCATCCGAGTGAGAATAAATTCTGACAGCCATTGAAGTGCATTTGACAAGTTACAGCCATAACCCCCTCCCCACCCAGCTGCTGATGTTTAAATTACTCTCAAGGAACAATGTATGGAAATCCAGAGATGCCCTCATAGCTGTTCCATGTTAAAACTCTGGACTTAATACCTCCCAGGACCTCCCCTCTTTCGAGAAAAATGGCTTCTGCTTCACTTAATTTTGTTTCTAAGACACCCTTGTAATTTTGAGGGCTATAGAAACAACTACAAATCTTTCTCTGATAGAACATAGTTAAAATCTGAGGTACCCAAAATAAACTTTTTGGAATAAAAGAAAATTGCATTTGTACAGCGTCATTTCTTTTAAATTTTCCTCCCAGACACAAAGAGAATTCCGTTTAAAAAAAAAGAACCTCAAAATTTCAGAACATATTTCTCTATGATAGGGTTGCTTTAATTAATTTCTTTTTAATGACCACCATCTTTATCCCAAATATATGCATTTAGAAACCAAATGCTTTTTAACAAATAACATTTGTTTCAATTTGTATCTAGGTGAGCATTTGCCAATTACTTAGGTTCTGCATAAATGGGGAAAGAAGAAGAAAGGGGAAAAATAGGAATGATGAATCCCCTGGATTATCCTTATAAGGGAAGAGAATGGCCACAAGAAGACTTTTGTCTCTTGAATACACAAGTGGGAGAAATGCTTTGAAACTGCTTCTTTGACAAAACCAGAAATTAAACTCCATACAAAAGTGAAAAAAAAAACATCTTTTAAAATCAAATTTGGCGAGATCTGGGATCCCCTCTCTCCTGTTGCTTCCTCAAACCTCATCCATTCATCGGCTGTTGGACTTAATCTCGTACAAAATAGAGGCAAGCATTTCTCAGAAAAGAAACGTAGTGTCACCTCCCAGAAATCAATCATCGTCTTATAAATCAGGCTGATAATGGAAAGTGCCTAGGGTAGGGCAGGGCAGGAACACTCTCGCCTTCTGTAACAGGCATATAAACTGTAAGCTTAGAACTAGAACAAGGTTAGGTACCTGCAGGAAGGGGCGACTGATAGGATTCGGGCTCGGCGAGTTGGACCGGAGGGAAGAGATGAATGACTAAACCCAAGACGAGAGCGAGGGGTCCAGCGGTCCTCATCGCCATGTTCAGCATTCCCATAAATCAGCCAGCAAAATCAGCGGCTGGGTCTGTCCCTTTGCTTCGCTCGCTCGTTCGCTCAAAGGGAATCCTTTCGCTTGCGCTCCCTTTTAATGCCAAGCCCGGGGGGCTGCCATCCAAACTCCCCAAAGGAAATGGTCTCGGGGAAAAGTTTCCCTGGAGGGAGAGGAAGTAGGGCTTGAAAATTCCACGGGTTCACTTGGAAAGAGTTGGGGAAGGAGGAGCCCCCGCTCCGATGAAGTTGGTTCAAACGCACGGATGGAGAGCGATTGCGGCTACCTTCTCTGCTCCTCCCTTCGGTCCTTGGGCAGTAGGCAAAGGGCACGCGTGAGGATCGCTAGAGCTTTTATACGTCAGGCGGGAGTGGGAGGGGTGGGGCAGCAGGGAGACCTGAGCGAAGCGAAATCGGAGCTTCTGGAGAAGGAGCTGCGAGATTCAGCCATTGGCTCGCTGGGAACGTATCTTTCTTGTATTCAGCCTCTCCCCTCCCCACCCCCCCGCCCCCCAACATTTTCTTCCCTTCACAGAACCGGTGCGAAGGGAACATCCAGAGCGCTCAAATGAGCATGTGTGGAATACGTGCACATGCTCAGTAGAGAGGTGAAGCCTTCGCCCTAATTCTAAATGCTGGCTTTATAAACGTCGAATCGGCATTTTCAATCCCGTGCAATTGCGCGCGGAAAGGAGAAGGATTGTTGGAACTCTTGACGTGGGCAGCCGTAGGGTGATACAGCCTAGGGTTTTTTTTTGTTTTTGTTGCTTTTTGGCAGCTTGGTTACTGCTTTCATACAAAGAGGTACAATAATGCAGAATTGTAGTGTTTCTCAACCTGAACAACTTTAAGATGAATGGACTTCAACTGCCAGAATTTGCTTCCTTCTCTTCTTTAGACTAGACCTACCTTGTTCTATCATCCACTCTTCATCCAGTTTAGCCTCCAGGCTCTTCTTGTTCCTCTTCTCTGCACTCTTTCTTGGTGTCTCAGCATCTTTTTTTTTTTTTTTTGTATCATGGTGACCAGAACTGGACACAATGTTCCAAGTGTGGTATCAACCAGAGAAGTTGTTATGGCACCGAAGTAATATTTTCCACAGCACAAGAAGAAGCTGTTTGACTGCTGCCCTCATTACATTTCATGCCAGTTTGTCTACTCTACTGTCCTGTGGCAGCAACACTCCATCCTCTTCCCTTACTGATGATCTAGGGGGCCTTTTACCCTGAGCTCCCGGACTGGTCACAGGCTGGATATTTTTGAAATAAATAAATTGCCAGCGGAGGTGAAAGGCAAACTGAATCCTATAATATAAAATACAAATGAAAATAAAGATTGTAGGGAAATGTAGAAGAAAATGGAGGGGAGAAGAAGTGTGAGGTGGGGGGTTGGACTAGATGACCTATAAGGTCCCTTCCAACTCTGATTATCTGTTATCTGAGGGTGGGGAGGGGAAAAAAAGGCCAACACTTTCAACATTTTTCAGCATAATAGAATAAAAATAGTAAGGTACAGCCTCATTTTTTTTTTTACTTTTACCATTTCTATGACAACATCTAATCAACAAATCTGAAAATCAGTCTTCATTTTTTTCTGTCTTGAGCACAAAGTCTAGAAATAGAAACAAAACTGGTTGTATTCTTTACTTTGATTAAAGCAGTTAATTCGGCCATTTCTGAAAGCTTCACCAGTTTTTCCATCCATTATTCCATTGTAGGGATTGTTGTATCATTCGATTTTTGCGCATAAAGAATTCTTGCTGCAGCCAGCATATACAATAATAAAATTCCAGATTATTTTCAAGATCCTTGCCCAGTAGTCCTAAAACAAAAGTCTCTGGTTTCAGTTTTATATCCATTTAAAAATCTACTGCACTAAAATATGGCCTAAATATTATTATTTTTGTTTGAGAAATAGTGAAATAGTAGGTATTTCCTTTTATTTTTCTTTTAAAACAAGGTAAAATGGTAAGAGTTGTACCAATTCCCACTTCAAACTGAATGTTATGAATAATGGTTAAAAAGGAAGTCTTCTCTTCCTCCACCAGTGGTCACATCAGATGGGAATGTATCAAGTATGGAGAGGGAAGTCAACAGAAGACCACTCAGATTTTTAAAAATGGGAGCCACATATCTGGAAAGGCCCATCCATGATAAGGGAAGTAGGTAGTGTTTCATTTTTGGCATGGGTGGAAGGAATAAAGAAAGATGACTTCTTTTGGATGGAAGCCCAGACCATCACTGCAGCCAAAGTGGAGAAAGGAATTCTAAAAAATTACTTAAGTAAATAGCTGTATTCAGTTTGTGTATAGGAATCTGCAGAATAGTCTCTTGTCTTTCTTCCCAAGAATTACTCTCAAAAGATTAGCAACAAAATGGATGGGTTCACAACACCAAGTCCAACTGACAAACACAAAATGCTTCTTGTTGCTTCCTTGTTTGTTTATTTTCTTCCTCTTTTAGCACAGCAAGCAAATTTAAGCACTTCAGTTGATTTCCAGGGTTGTGTCAGATCCATGTATCTATAATTTCTTTTAGTAAAAGGCGAAAGATTTATACGATCTGAAGAGAAACGAGAGTATGTAATTTCTTCAGTGGAAGAAAAAAGGAGGGTAGGGAGGCTGATAAAGAAATCATTTCTTGATGTAACCTGAATATATTTAATCTTATATCGAATTTGTATAACCCACACATGATACAATGGAGGGAGAAAAGCCAGATGGACGGAACCTATCACCTCTGAGAGGCACAGCCAGGAGATGAGAAGATCATAAAAATTCCACAGTGAGATGTGTCCTGGGAATCTCTGGAAAAGTTTGTTCTAAAAATGGGGTGGGAGAAAATTAGGTTTGCCCTGGGAAACTGTGAAAACAATCGTTCCTTACAAAAGGGGAGGGGAGGAATTAACATACTGGCTTTTGTTTCACTAAATACACATTGAGATAAGGGGACGGGTTCTAAACTCCCTTATGTATCCCTGTATGCTTAAGAGACCTCAGACACTGCTTTGAACTCCTACATGCATTGTCTCATCTCAATAAAGGATTCCTTTTTGATATGTTTTGATACTTTTTCAGAAGTTCATTCTAGTTGAGTAAATGGGAAAAGTTCTGTAGCCTGACATAAAGCAGCGTCTGAGGTCTCCCAGAGAACTGAAAGAACTCCGAGCATTTATCGATAAAATTTTTAAAGGGGGTTTCATTGAACCCGCCCGACCAAAAATAGCTGTCCAGGAGAGGTTTCCAGTCTGCAGCGCTTCAGAGCAGGCAGGAATCCGCGACTGTATGCGGTTTCTGTCTGTGTTCACTGCCCGAGTGCCCCGAGCCATCTGGCTTCAGGGCTAAGCCACCTCCGTAGAAGGTGGCGAAGACAGGGGGGCTCTTGCAGGGTCGAGAGACATTGCACCTCTCTTCCCTAGCCGGCTAAACCCCCTTTTCCAAAGGCAGCTGAGCGGCGGTCAACAATGGCCGCCACATAGAAGAGCTCAGCCAGAAAAAGAAAGTGCAGGAGGAGCTGTGAAGAAATGAAAGTGATCTTTGCTGACCGGGACAAAGTAACAGCGAAAGTACCCTGGAACTTAAAACTTACTAAAGATGCATCGTTCCCAGACTGTGCTAAGCGGCGAATGGAAATTAAAGGGAAAACTTTTTTTCTTTTCACTCTCCTTCCAAACATAACAGTGATAGAACTTTATGAGAAATCGGAAAACCCGCACTGGAGGTATGCTAAAGGCTATGCTAATGCTAAAGAGATATGGATTTCTGAATATTTAAAGAAAAATCTTTTTTGCTGTAAGTGGGAAGGGAGAGGAAAAAAAAAATTGGAGTAGAATTTGAAAACAAGGAGGAGACTGCCTAGAATTTTAAAGAGCTATTTGAACATTAATAAGACTTCAAAAAGATATATTTTAATTGGAACTTTGTGATTAAACAGCAACCCCAGAAAAAGAAATGGAAGAAACAAAAAAGTGCTAAAAGAAATAGTTTATTTGGATTGTTTGGTGACTTTGGAACCTTTGGGAATTATTCTTGATCAAAAGCGCTTGGGTGGTTGTTTTGGGAAAAAAAATTTCTCTTTATAATGGCATTATCAGTGGATGAATTAAAAATTGAATATCAAAAATATAAAAAAGAAGAACAAGAATGGAAAGATACTTTGGACACTCTTTTTCAATTTCTAGAAATGGCGGTATGTACTTATGTAAAATTGACTGTGCAGCAGGACGATTGGGATAAAGAAGAAGCCATCTTTGATGAACAAGTGATTCTCTTTGGGGAGGAGGACAAAGAGGAAAAGAAAAAGGGAACTTTAAGACTTGAAAAAAACAACCAAAAAAGACAAAAATGAGTTGAAAGGTGGATACAAGGTTAGAAAACAACAGAAAGGGGGAAAGCAGAAGAAGAAAAGGGAGGTGGAGAGACAAAGGGGTAAAAAGGGTAAGGAGAAGAATAAGCAAGGGAGAAAGGAAGGGATGAGAAGCATTAATGATGGGAAGCAAGATTTAAAGAAACAAAATTCATTTAGAGACAATGGGTAAATTTAATTGAAAAAGGGGTTCTGTAAGGTACATAAGACTGTGTTTTTATATGTGTCTTTAGAATAAAATGCTTAAGATATAAACGAGTATTAATATGTATGATTAATTTTTTAATGGATTGATAGTGGTCCTAGCTACATTATATATCTATAAATCTGTTCCTTTGTTGTTTTCTTATAAAATACATTGTGTAATTTTAGAATGTACTAAACAGAATCCCAATGCAAGTTATGTGTTATATTAAGTATTATTAAGCTAGGGGAAAGAGTTAAAGGAGTCATACTCCAATCAGTGTACAGGATAAGTTTTATTTAAAGAGAAAAGATGAATGGATAGCTGGAAATAGAACAGACAAAGAATGACAAGTATTATGATTCAAACTGAGATGAGATAAATAAAATAAAACTAAGAAAGTTAAAAGAGGGAAGAAGCTATATAGAAAATTGAAAATGGTAATAAGATATGGAATGGTATATAAAATGAATATGATTTTTGAATTTGTGTCTGTACGAAGAGTTTTAACCCGGGATCAAGCAACTTTCAGAAAAGATGTTTTATGTTTTTTATGTTTTATGTTTTGTTTGTTTGTGTATTGTCCTTGAAAAGCAATTTTTCTTTTTAGTAAGAAATATAATTTGAATAAGAATGAAAGGGAGAAACAAAGAGAAGCTGAGATAAGATATGAAGTTGAACAAATAATGTAAATATATATATTAAATCGTGTTTGTGATAATTTGGATTTATTTTGTTTTTAAATAAGATGTTCTATTGGTCTTTCTAGAAAAGATCTTTTATGTTATTATATTCTATGCTTTGTTTGTTTGTGTATTGTTTTGTAAAAATTAATAAAATTTGTTTAAAAAAAAAAAGAAATTCCTCTTCTTGCAATGAAGTAAAAAATGACACATGAAGCAAAGGCTTTCTTCTTCAGGTATGTTTATCTAAGGAAGTTTACAGAGAAAAGATTGTTGTCACATCATATTCCTTGTAGCCACTGGAGGATTGATGGATGCTCTTGAATGATGGGGAAAATGATGTATGCAGGAGCCACTGGGGAAGCATTACCCTACATCAAATTTCAGTCCATTCAATTTTCTTGTATTTCTCTCTCCCAGTAAAACTTGCTGTGTCCTCTCTTACAAGGTATCAGCAAAACGAAGTATCTTTTTCCCTTTTAGAAAATAACTTTTGTGCATTGCCTAGTTTCATTGTGAGAAATGAAAATATAAGGTGAGAATTATACTCTTTATCTTTCTTGCTTAGTTTTAAGAAGAGTCTGCAGGATGTATAGATATAAATAATATTTTGTGGATCTTTGGTTGTTCGGGTTTTCTCCCGCGTAAGATTCGAAGTATCTAGGCAACGTTTCGATGAAGTCTCATTCATCATCTTCAGGCTTCTGTCTCCGGCTCTGTGCTTCTCAGAGTGATGTGAGATTGCAGCTGCTTCTTCCTTTTAACTGCTAGTGGGGGTGGGACTTGATTGGGTGGGGGCTTGGCTGTGTTCTGATTGGGTGGGGGTGTGTTCTCATTGGTAGGGGGTTTGGCTGTGTTCTGATTGGTTGGGGGGTT
>NW_020769324.1:17126958-17151967 GCF_900518735.1 Pseudonaja textilis
AACCCCCCAACCAATCAGAACACAGCCAAACCCCCTACCAATGAGAACACACCCCCACCCAATCAGAACACAGCCAAGCCCCCACCCAATCAAGTCCCACCCCCACTAGCAGTTAAAAGGAAGAAGCAGCTGCAATCTCACATCACTCTGAGGAGCACAGAGCCGGAGACAGAAGCCTGAAGATGATGAATGAGACTTCATCGAAACGTTGCCTAGATACTTCGAATCTTACGCGGGAGAAAACCCGAACAACCAAAGATCCACATACAAATACCGGCGAGAACCTCAGAAAACAAATAATATTTTATTTCACTTTATTGATTTTTTATTGCCATCCAACACAACAAGTGATTATGGTTAGCTTACAATTCTAAAATTATAAAAATATTAAAACAGTAAAAAAAACATCCACAAAATAAACAAATGCAAACAGCAGTTTGTGATTATTAATCAACTAACAGTAAACCCAAGTAATGGGGCCATTAGCACATTTCAAGCCCCAAGCCCAGGTACACAGCCAAATTTTTAAAGCCTTGTGAAAGGCCAACATAGTTGTGGCCATTCTAAACTTTGAGGTTAGAATATTCCAGAAGAAAGGAGCTACAGCAGAAAAAGCCCATCTTCTAGTTACCACCAGTTGACACTGCAGTATCTGCAATATTACCAATGAGTTGGACTGAGAATGAGTTGGAATGAGAAACTTATGTTAGAGAGTAGGTACTGGGAAATAGAAAATCTAGACAAGTTCAGATAATGGTTATCTGGAACTTCCTTAATTATGGCAATACCACCTTGTGTACCATCCAGAATTCTATATTATAGGAAATCTATATTATATTTAGTATAATTGGAGTTAATGGCAATAAAAAATAAATAAGGCAGGGAAATCCACTTTGATTAAAGAAGAAAATATACTGGGAAAAATTTTGTTTGCTTCTGGAGGCATAGAAAAATAATTTAAAATGCTATCTTTAGTAACAGATTACTCATTCTGACTAGAAAACATCTGTTTCAAATGCAAAATGGTCTGTTTCTCAAAGTGTTTTGGGGTTCCCAATGTGAGATACACTGTAAACAAGACTGAAACCCATCTAAAATGGGTGAACCATGCAGCTTCATATCTGAAACAGCTGTTCCTTATTTTACATGATTCTAATTACTAATAATTTAAATTTGACATGTGCACATCCAAATTTGCTTCCATAATTTCTGTGCTTTCTGAAATAGCAGAGAGTAATTTCTACATCCATGAAAGTTATTTCATGTAGTGGCAAACAAATTAAATAAATAAAAGGAACAGGTCTCAGCGAAATGATTACAGAAGGATATTCATTTCTTTTCACTAGAATTAGAAGGCTGCTTTCTTCCCATTTCTCCTTAAGTACAAGTGTTAAATTTATAGGTAGTCCTCGACTTACAATAGTTCATTTAGTAACCATTTGAAGTTACAATTGCTCTGAAAAAAGAGATATGATTCCATTTTTCACATTTATGACTGTTGCAATATCCCATGGTCACGTGATCAAAATTCAGTCGCTTGGCAACTGAGTCATATTGATGAAGTTTGCAGTGTCCCAGGATCATATGATCCCCCTGTGCAACCTGACAAAGTCAACAGGAAAGCTAGATTCATTTAACAATCGTGTTACTAACTTAACAATTGCTGTAACAATTATGGCAAGAAAGGGGCAAAAATCACTTTAGAACTGTCTTACTTAGCAACATAAATTTTGGAGTCAGTTGTGGTCTTAAGTCGAGGACTACCTGTAAACAGGAAAAAGCAAATAACTATCAAATAACTATCAGTTATTTGAAGCAAATATCTATCAGTTCAAGAGAGAGAGTTACAAAATGAAACCAAATTGTAGTTTTGGAGATTAAATAATTAAAAAAAATCTTTTAACACTTGAAAATACATTAATATAATGTAAAAAGTTAAAAGTAAGTGGACTCAGGATTGTGACCCAGATACTGGGTTTCTGGATGACAAATCAGTCAAGAACCATATTCCATTCTGGCATGCCATTGGCTGGGTACGAAAACTGTCCTTTTTACAGTTGGAAGTGGTGCACATTTTAAATTCATCTGATATTTAGCTCCAGAGGTACTAAAGAAGTCTTCTTATGCACCTTTTGTATCAGAATATGGAACCAACAAGTGTTAATTAAAATGGCCAGTTCCTTATATCAATGGGTTCCTGCTTGCCATTTGGATATTGTCATTCATGTTATGGAATGGATAACAGCTATCTTAGATAATGGAACCCATAGAGGTTCAAAGTTTATAACGTCATGGACAAGAAAATTTATATGCTGATAGCCTCAGCCTTATCATTGTTTTCTTAGACTGACTGGCCAAATTTTAAAGGAGAAAATTCATTTGAGTAGAAATATCTGTTCTAGGGGCAGCACTAGTCTTGTTATTTGTCTTTCTCACAAACAAAAACTTCAATTAATAGACAAAATAAAATAATCTTGATAATTTTATTTATCAAAACATGAACTGGACTTTCAATACATGCCTAAAGCTTCCAAGCAATTCATCAAAAATTGATCAATAAGATTAGTAATCACACTGATGCAGCAAAGTTGGAAGAGTTATGATTATTCGGGGATTATTATCAAGGTATTGCTATTTTATTGTTTGGCGTTTTGCAAAGCTTTAAGCACAACGTCCCCCACTCTTCTCCTTTACCAGCCGGGAAATACTTCGGGATGTCATTTCAGCTGGTCAGCATTCCACATAGGGGATATCAGATGGATCGGGGAGGAAGGACGACACTTGGGGAGGGGGAAGATGTTATTTGGCATTTTTCCCAGCCAGTTGCACCAAAGTGGGGAGGGGCGGTTGCGCCTGGCTTTGTCAGCTGTCATCAACATCAACTCGGGACCTTCAAGGTAGATAGCTCTCCCCCAACCATAGCGATGTGTCGGGCTTCATTCCATCAGCAGCGTTGTTGAAGCCCGACAATTATGATATAAATTGTGGTTTCAAATCTTAATGGTTGGATTAACAAAATACACTAAGCTTGATGACTAAATGTGGGCTACGTGCATTTTATGAACCAACAATTCTGTCCATTCAAGTGTGGGCAGAAAATTAAGGATATGTTTACACAGTTGGTCCTAACTCTGTAATTCTAGACATATAACCATTCGTGCAGTAATTCAGAGATAATACCTAATCACTGTCACAGTGAATAGTTTAGAGAGGGAGAAAAATCACAGCACTGAAGTCATTCAAACAGCATCTATGTAAAATTCAACATACTGAGTGAATACTGATGTTAAATTAGTAGGAATATGAAGAGAAAAAACATAGAACCACAGGAAAGCATGTCTCATGAAGTCACACTACCTCATTTTAGTGCTATGAAAATTATTTGAACAGATGGAGAATCCAACAAATCTGGAAGAAGTCAACAGGTCTGTGGTGTCTGCAGTGAATCATTCTTTACTCATGTCTACCAGTGGCATTTATAAAATAAAAGAGATCATTCTTTCCCCTCTTCATTCCATCCCAATTTTTCTGCCTTTATCTTTTTTTTTAACAATACCATGCATGAGTCCAATGGAGTTTATCTCCAGAAAAGATATGTAGCAATATTTGGTCTTAATGTTCCATAGTTGATTTAATAAACTTTGGTTTTGTACTTTAGTCACATCAAAGATCCACCATTAAGGAAAAACTGTTTTTAATATAGATTACCAGGGGGAGGGGGGAAGGCATTGGAAAAGTAAAATAGCAGGGGAGGTGAGAGGCTGGATAGTTATCTGAATATCAGTTCAACATATGCTTGTTAGCTCAGTTAACAAGACTTTGTTCTGGGAAAACAAAAAACAATGTACAGATATTTTAAATAAATATTAATACATGCATAAATTTATTTTTTGCATGCCAGAACTGACTAAGAAATATACAAGTTTTAGTTGAAACTCTAAACTAGATTTCATAGGGATGTGTACTGCAATCTATTTTAATAAAAATGTATAATTCTTCATCAGGCAACTAAAAAAAAGAATTAAAATGATAAGAGTACTTTTTTGTTTCTTCTAGATTCATTAGGACATGGGGAATTCTTCTTGAGCATTATTCAAAAATATTTAATTATGGTACTTAATTTTTTTTCAAATGGACTGTAACAAATATTAAAAGCATCTGGTATGTATGATATTCTCCTCACCCATCCCAAACTACAAATCAAAAGGTGTATCAGAAAGAAATAGATTTAAGAGAGGAATTATAGTTTAGTAAAATAGGAGCTTTGTATAGAATCCTGAAATCTTAATGTCTTAATGTTCTGTTCTTAAAATATCTAGCCTCAAACATGCCAGCCTGAGTTGGAAGCCACAATATAGAAAACTCTGATTACACCATAAATCTAAACATTAAGTACCGAGATTACAGCCTCCATAAAAATGAAGTACTAGACTTCTCATTTTAAAACTCAGTTATAAGCTAGCATAATTGTAACCTTGCTTTCTAGAAATAGATTCATGTTTGTTACATGCCTTTGATTCTAAACTTCAATTAATCTCTTCACTGATGCTGAGGGATATTAGTATAAATTATGCATCTAAAATAATATATAGAGTGCATTCAGAATCTTTCATAGCACATGTTTATGTTTATGTAAATGTTTATGTTTCCTGCAGAGATTTAATCCTCAACTCATGATACAACCTAGGAGTTAACTTGGATTTCACTACTTAAGTGTAAGCTGAAGCTGAAGGATGATTATTTGATTTTTTCCATTTAATATTTGATTGTGTATTTTGGCAGCACAAAGCTTCTCCCCAAACACTTTTAGAAACAGTTGACTTGCAACCTGATTAGTAGCCAAATTAAGTCCAAACTGCTTCAATACGAAGAATCTACCAGCAAAGCTTCTTTCTAAAGTTCTTAAAAAGAACTTTAACTCATGGAATTCCAACTATAATTGATATTCAGGGATCAAAAGATGAATTTATACTCAGGGATCGAAAGATAAATCAAAAGTTGATTAGCAATCACATCAATAATGCAACTGAAATACTGTTATGGCAAAATCATCAGTCCTGAAATTTCATGGGCAGATTTTATTTCTTTGCTGTTTTGTGGAACTAATGTCATAGAATCCTGAATCTAAAAGAAGATAGCATGATTTCCCCTCCCCCCCCAATTTCAAAAATGCATCTTAAACAGTTAAGACTTTTCTCTTGACTAAAATGTACCCCACCCAGTGCAGTCTTTACATTCCTGTGGACTTGATCTACATTCTAATGAGAGAAAAATAGCATCTAAATTTATGATTGGGTAGATATATGTCTTGTTGTTATTGATGTAGCTATGTACTCTTATTATATTGTTGAATATTTTGGGGAAAACATCCCTTGGCAAGTTAGAAAGTTTCAAAACTGTTGAGGCAAACTGTATGGAAAGCACTGTGAGAAATTATAGACGTGACAAGAAAGCAATAGTTTTGAAATTATAGAAAATACTTGTATCTAGGGTTTTAGATGTTGGCAGTGATTTGCTCTCCAAGCTTGCTATTTAGCTGCTGAATGTTTTATAGCAATAAAATGTTTGGGGGCTAAATGGCAAGAAATAACAAATTTGGCAAACCACTGCCAAAAATCAAAAGATTATTTATTTTCCTTATTAAATCAGTTTGGGGTGTTTATTATCCTATGAAGAAAAAAAGAAATCCTTCAGTCTGAAGTGGCATTTTTTTTAAAAAAAAAAGTCTTTCTTGTTTAGTACTGGGGTGCAGATATCATATTTCTGCTGTTTTGCAAAACTGTACTGGAACCATTTCATTGTTCCTGACAGGAATGCCAGGGGTTAACCAAAATGCCAAGTTGGCTACTCCACACAGTCATATGCTTTGACTTGGCTGACAGTTTAGGAAACATCTTACTGTTGTAGATTTCTGCTAAGTGACATATATCTTTACTCTTCTTTCTTTTACTAATGAAAGTAAAAGCCATTGCAAAACATGAATAGTTAATCCAAATTGGACTCCCTGTCTTGAACATTCCAGGGAAGTTATAACTTTCTTTTGTCCCACAGTGCTCACAATGTCATGGCTCATGTTTATAATTACTCTAAATATAAAAACCTTTCCAAGGATGTACTGTATGTAATTTAATTTCTCTTTAATTTTTAGATTCATTTTTCTAAATGGCATTTTGTTTTGTTGAAGAAAAAACATTCTAGCTTCCTCTGGCAAATTACAGTTTGCTTAAATGTCTGAAGGCCTACAGTAGTCATTAGCCTCTTCTAGCCTTCTAAATTTGGTATAGATAGTTGTTTACGATAGCAAAACTAATTATGGTCTTCCTCACTGTAGTTTGTATTCAAAACAGACTAGCTGAACGGTTCAAGAAAAATCTGCAGGTCATGATGCACTAAACTTTAAAAGATTAGCTGGATTCTGTTTGGTAAGTTGTATGAAACCAGTACCTGTGCTTTGTGTGCCTTATTTACAATTTAGTAAAGCCTATTGAATGAATTCAGCAAAATATTTGTTCTGTTTCTCTCTCTCTCTCTCTTCAATAAACTAACATGACTTTTGTAATCCCAGTCAAGCTATATGGGAAAGGTGCCAAAAATGGGGAGGAAATATTTATGTAGGTTCTATCTTTCTGGTTAAGTTCACACATTGCAGTCATAATATAGTTATAATATATAAACATGATATATAAACAAAATCAGTGTTACGAAGTTTCTGGAACATCTGGTTAATAAAAGTGCATCAAAACCTGAAACATATCCTATCACTAGAAAAACTCAGAACAAAAATAAATGTATAAATGAATAATTATTGTGGCTACTATGTAATATGAGAGCAAATTTTAAGGGCAGATTGAGACAGTTTGAGAAGGTTTTAATCTTTAAAATTAATATTTTAATAATTTCCAGCCAAATAACAGTCAAATTGTCAGCTTTGGAAACTTGAAGATTTATTTATAAACATACATTGTGCACTACCACTGAAACAAGGCAACTTGGTTGAAAGAAAGATAGCTAAAGTGGTTAAAATGTTGGATAGTGTATGTTTCAGTGATAGGATTTAAAAAAAATTCATTACTGGTTCTGTGGGCATGGCTTATTTGGTGGGTATGGCTTGGTGGTCATGTGACTGGGTGGGCATGGCCAACTTGACGTCACTCGCATCAAGGGGTGCCTTGTCTGACTTCAAAGAGATACAATTTCCCTCTCTATTTATTTATTATTACTGAACATCCAAAATACACTATTTAATCCTATGTATATAGTGTATATATAGGCACACAAAAAGATACATTATCTACTATATATACTGTATGTGTATGTACACACACACACACACACACACACACACACACACACAGAGCTCTTCTAAAACTGTACACATTCAACCTCACTGTGTTTGGAAAAACACACCCATAGTCTACTTTCTGCCACACATTTTATTATAACTTCTGTACATTAGAACATTGCACATGCCTTCAGATTTACTTCCCAAGCCTGCACATGATTGTTAGATCCAGGAGATATCATGGATTGAGTAAAATGTGGTGAAACTCACTTAACAATGCTCTTGCTCAGCAACCAAAATTTTGGGCTCAATTGTAATCATAAGTGAAGGACTATTTCTGTCTTCCTCTGCATGGCAGCCTTGTCCTAGTAAACTCCTCTGCCAATTTTCCTCTCTGTTAGAGGCACCAAAATAATCCAGATTCTAGATGATATAAGGTCTCCTGCTGGAGCAGGGGGTTGGACTAGATGGCCTCCAAAGTTCCTTCTAATTCTGCTATTCTATGATTGTGTAAGGATCTCCTGTTGGAGCAGTGGATTGGACTAGAATAGGGGTCTTCAAACTTGACAGCTTTAAGACTTGTGGACTTCAACTCTCAGAATTCCTCCTCCAGTCATGTTAGCTCAGGAATTCTGGAAGTCCATAAGTCTTAAGCTTGCCAAATTTGAAGACCCTTGGACTTGAAGATGACCGAAATCCCTTCCAGCCCTAGATTACTGTGCTGTTTCAAAGAGTCTTCTGAAGCCAGGGTTTGTGTTCTTCCTTCCTCTCCTTTTTCTCTCTCCCTCTCCCTCCCTTCCTCCTTCCATGTATCTATCTATCCATCAATTCATCCATATATCTCATTCACTTTCCCCTTCCTCCCTCCTCCTTTCTTTCTTTCTCTCCCTTCCTTCCATCTCATCTTTCTTTGTCTATCCCTTTTCTTGCTTTCTCTCTCTTTTACCTTCATCCCGCACCAAAAAAAAAAAAGATGCAGTAGCTATTGGCCTCTTGCAGTGGCTTTGCTTCACTTCTCCAATGCACCACCACAGCTGCATTCGGCCACACAGGTCCACCCCATTGAGCCCACTGCACCGGAAGGACTTGCCCAAGCAAGTCTGAGTGGAGTGGTGCAGTGCTCCAAAAGAAGCAATTGAAGGCGATTATTTTTCTTTCTCTAGCTGCTCCTTTTTCAGTGTAACCAGCTGGCTCTCACCTCCTTCTCTGCCTGTTTGTTCTATATGGCCAAAGAGGAGGACAGCAGTCAGCCAATTGGGGGTGGCTTCTTGCACTGTGAAAGAAGCAGCTGGAGGAAACTCTTTTTCGGTCTTCAGCCACCCCTTTTTCATGCAACCAGCCATTTGCTCTCCTCCTCCTCTGCCAACAGGCAGAAAAGGAGGAGAGCAGCTGAGCGGTTGGAGGAGGCTTCTTGTTCTGAAAAAGGGGCAGCTGGACATGTAGCCACCAGTTGGCTGGCTGGGCCGGGCCAGATTGGAAGAGGCGCGTCTGCTGGGAGAAGGAAGAAAGCATGCTCCAGAAGGGCAGGCAGGCGGGCAGATGTCCTGGGGCCGCTGCACATGTGCATTGCATGTGTAGTGGCTGAACATGCAGTGTGCATGTGCAGCAGCCATGGGACATCTGCCCGAGCTGCGCCGCGGCTACCAACATTAAGCTAGGAGAGCGACCGGGGCAAGTGAGCGTCCAGTGACTGGGCAACCTGGTCACCAGGTCAAGGGCTGGATAACCTGGGACCAATTCAGCCAGGGGTTGCCACTGGTTCGGGCGACCTATGCCAAATCACCACTACCGGTTCATGTGAACCGGTGCAAATCGGTTGAATACCACCTCTGCCTTGTCTGCTTGGAGCAAACTTGGACTGAAATTACTTCACAGTTCAGAAAGAAAAATGGTGTTTTACAAATCTGTGATTTTCAGCCAGGCTTCCAGAGGCTCAGAGGGAGCTCCTGCATTCACCCTCTTCTACATAATCAGGCATATGAGATCCGAACTAGAATAGCCTCTTTTATACCACCAAATCAATATCTTATTTAAAAGCTTGTGCTACTGACAGTCAGGGACAGATGTAAAGTTCAGTTATAAATCACTTAGCTTTTTCCTTTTATAAATAATAATAATCCCCCAAAAAGCTGGTATATAAATTATTCATTGCACCATTAAGAGTTTAGTCAGACATTACTAAAGTAGGATAAAATACTTGCCTTAGTTTTGAAGTGAAATGTACAAAAGGCATTTCCCCAATTATTTAGGAGGAAAAGATGGTTCAACATTTTTTCAGTTTCCCAGTGTCACTCACAATAGTGGGATTGCTTTGAGTTTTCTATTCAAAACTCTTCTACTTATCCTGGAATGCTGTCATATAATTGGACATCTTTTGGTAAAAAATAATGGGTAACATTTTGATTCACCATGACATACCTTAGTAGATATAATGGGATTGCTTTTTTCATTGTTGCTTGGTATATAAGAGTAGCAATCTATCAGTTGCTATTGAGATGAAAATGTATGAGAACAATTATTTTGGTAGCAAACTATGATAGACTTCCCGGACTCTGGTTCTTGACAGAAAATGAAAATTAAATTAAATTAAAATAGAAAACACCAGGCAGAGATTTTTCTGCCTGAAAAAAAAAGCACTCTCTAAGCCAACTGTTACATAATGATAATCAGGAAATGGAGAAAGCTAGTTTAATTTAGTCAAACTTAGGCTATGCAGCTGTTGATTCTATCTCCCAAGACAACTGCCCCTGTCTTTCCACTGATTGGGATGGTCTGGATTTAATATAGTAGTACCATTCTCTCTTCTACCTTTCAGTAAGAAGTGTCTTTTATAAGGTCCTTTCCTTTAACGGGCATGTTATTCCCATGGTCCCTGGAATTTGTATGACATGCTTTATTAATGTATATGACTAGGGTATGAATTTTATGCTATGTTTTTTTAATTTCTTCCACTCTTTGCTACTGCAGTCATCCACCTGTTTTACT
Source organism: Pseudonaja textilis (assembly GCF_900518735.1). The sequence continues at coordinate 17,137,226 of NW_020769324.1, forward strand.
TAGAAATAAAGGTGAGATATAACTACAGGCCGGAAAGGTGCTATACACACACACATATTAGCAGAGATAATGGAGATAACTCATTAAATGATCTTGAAGTACACATCCTTATGACATAGCTCCACTCCAAAGCCTAGATCCAGTTTAGAGTCTGCAATAATTGAGAAATTAATGAGGTCATGTGAAGTAGGATAATTGAAATTGATTAGTTGTTAGCAAACATTCTCTAACTATATTGAGAAGGGAGAAATGACTAAAACTGCAAAATATGACCATTGTGCTAGACTCTGTGCTTCCAAACTGGACTACAGAGTCATCTCCACATCCACAGATAACCTGAACAACAAGAAGTCTTCAATGAACCCACAGGACTACCTAGATAAAGAGGGAAACAAGCAGCAAAAATCTAGACAGCATTCCTCATCACTCTTTGAACAATGCAGTCAGGGTACCTGGGCCTGTTGCATTTTGAGATAAAGTACACTTACAAAATTGGAAAATATATTTCCTCTTTTTCCAAAATGTAACAAGAGAACTCTGCTTTAAATCTCCTTCACCTTGTTAGAAGGTTGGAACCAAGATGGTGGAAATGTGTGAAAGGAACCTAGAATGAAGTGGTAATACAGAAGGCAAAGTCTGGGAGAAAAAAACTGTACTGGAACACCTGCAAGTCCAAACACATTAATCAACCCATAAAGAGTCAGCTGATAAGGTTCCAGTGCAATGAGTTATAGCAGATTTTATATACATTGAGGTTGCAGTTGGATAGTTTTGGAAAAAGGAGTGATCCATTTATTTTTATACAGGTACAACTAATGATGAGAGCCAGTTTGGTATAGCAGTGAGCTAGAACTGGGAGACCATGAATTTTAGTCCTGCCTTAGGCACAAAGACATCTGGATCATCTTTGGCCAGTCACTATGTCAGCTCTAGGAAGAAAGAGACCACTTCCAAAATCTTGCCAAAATAACTTATCCAGGCAATCACCAGGGATCGGTGTTGATTCAGAGGTGCACACAGACACACATGTTCTCTCTCTCTCTCCTCTCCCTCCCTCTCTCTTTCTCTCTCTCTCTCTGGCCCTCTCTTTCTCTCTCTCTCTCTCACACACACACACACATTCACACACACACACACACACACACACACATATGCACATACGCACAGAGCTAATGGCATCTTACCTCTGTTGAATGAAGATGAGAAAAAAGTATAACATAAGAATAAAGATGAGTGAATTCATACTGTTAGTGAATGTTTCAGCTGAATTTATGTGCAAGTGAGACGAAAGCTTTTGGCAGGATATAAATGTCATAATTAATCTCATAAAACTCATAATACTTTTCCATGAACTTATATAAGGTATTGCTATAAAACTCAAATTAATCAGATTATTTTATGCTGAATGGAAAGTTCTTTAAGCTGAATTTTCCTGACTTTGTTTTTGAAAAGTAGAACACTTTGCTTAGCTACTGTATATTGTGTTTCAGCCACAATTACTAATTGTAATACTTCATGCAATTATTGCATTTGTGTTATTTCACATCATGTACCCAGATTCGATGTGCTAGGTTCCAGATGTTATATGGCTAAATATCAATCTCATTTGAAGCACTGAGAGAGTCTTTTAGAATGGTACTTTTCTCCAAAAACACAATATTCTTTATCTAGCTGTTGTAGGCTGTAACATTGGCAGTCCAACAAGTGATGAAGATTACAGCAGTAGATAAGATCAGAGGAACAAAAACTTATTTTGTAGCATTGGTCTAACCAAACACCTAAATTTTCTTTAATTGTTCTTTTTTCTCTCCAGAGCTCTAGAGACAGTGGTGAGATTAATCTAATTCACACCAGTTCAGGAAAACCAGTTGTTAAATACCCACCCACTATCAAAGTGGATCCTGGGTGCTACGCTACATTGCAATGGAGAAATGAGCAATGGAGTGGCCTGTTCCTCCTCCTTCCCTTGTGCCAGCCACTCAGTTGCCCGTTTCTCCATTGCAATGCAGTGCAGCACCCAGGATCCACTTTGATACAGGGAGGTGGGTAATTTAACACCGGTTCTCCCAGGGTCAGGTTGGGCCACGCCTCCCAAGACAGCCAACCTGACGCTGGGTGAACTGGTTGTTAAATTATTTGAATCCCACCACTGCCTAGAGGCCCTTGCTTATGTCACTCCTGATTTGTCAAGACACACAAAGTATATTGTCTTTTATATAATGACCCTGATTCGTGATTGGTCAGTTTTGTTAGTCCTACTGCCTGGTCTAGGCTGATAAAATTTTAGTTCTATCTTTATTGTTAGGTCAAGGCTGATGGAAGAATCTAAGACTTTCTTTTGGTTTCCATTGCTACGATTCATCATGGGGAGTGAAAGGAAGGGAAAGAAAGAAAGAAAGAAAGAAAGAAAGAAAGAAAGAAAGAAAGAAAGATTATATCCAGGTAATATATCACAAGGACAGTTGATGGAAGAAAGGGTCCACTGTTTTCTATTTTGCTGCAATTCTGAGAACCACATTTTAATGAGGGTTCCAAAAAGTTGCAAAAGATTCAGCAAAGTATAGTAAATACAATCAGGGGACTAAAAATTAATAACTGGAAAAAGAGGGCGAAGGAAATGGGTATATTTAGTCCTAAGAGAATACATCTGAGAATGATGTGATAGCATTCTTCAAATATCTGAATGCATGCCACTTAAAAGAAGATACTGATCTGTTCTTTCTCATTACAACATGCAGGACATGAAATAATCCAGTTAAATTACAGAAAAATAGATACTGATTGAATGTTAGAAATAACTTCCTTACACAAAGCATTAGTAGAAGAAATTGTCTAAAGTTGTAATAGACTTCCCTTTAGTGAATTTGTTCAAGCATAGTTTCAGCTGAAGTCTGGAATGTTTTAATTTGCATTCTTGCATTAAGTAAGGGGTTGGAGTCAGGAACCCAATCCTTCCAGCTCTGTTGCTCTATCGGAAGTAATTAAGTAAACCTAGTTTGTTTTGTAGAAAGGATGGATTTATAAAATAAATCTATTTTAAAAAGAAGTAATACATTTATTATGATCCTTTCCTATTCAGAAAAAGCCTCATTAAACACAAAATCATGTTTTTACCATTTGAGCATGTATTTCCATCTATCCTGTGGGTTTTTATTTGAAAAGAAAATAATCCTATTTAGAATTCTGTTACATTTATGTTCCAAAATATTTTTCTGCATCTAATTTTAATTGTCAAATTTCTCTGAAACACAAATAGGAATACATTTATTTCAACTGCTATTCATTTTAATTACTGTTTAAAAGTCCTATTTTTAAGAAGTTTCTTTTCTTTCTTTTTTTTTTCAATTCCCTCTGCACATATTAGCTCAAAGCTTTCCTTGTTTTCCTATGGTTTGGTCAGTGGAAAAGATACATAGAGCACAGTGACTCCTTGTTCACTCTGAAGAGCTAGCTACTATTTCTTTCTTCACCTTGGCCAGGCACAGAAGGCAAATAAAATGAAGTTTATAAAACCATGTATACTAGTGCTTTGAGCTGAAAGAATTATTATTTGATCAGTTCAAAAATTTACCTCCAAGCAATTTTATATGTCTATGTGTGTCTGAGAGACAGCTTTATGTTTTTTATTTATTTATTACATTTATATGCCACCCATCTCACTATCCAAAAGAGACTCTGACACTGGCGGGATTCAATTTTTTTTTACTACCGCTTCTGTGACTGTGGCTTGGTGGCCATGGCAGGGGAAGGATACTGTAAAATCTCCAGTCAGAGATGGTATTTGCCAATTCTCTGAACTACTCAACATTTCTCCTACCGGTTCTCCAGAACTGGTCAGAATACCACCTCTGGACTTTGGGTGGCTTACAATGCAATAAAATATAAATGTAAGAACAATTATAAATACAAAAATCATTTTAAAATAACAAGAATTAAATACAGATTAAAAGCCAATGTCTTGAGAAGAGCAGGGATGGTGTCTTCTGTGTCACTGCATCAATCTGTATTGGGTCCCCAGGTTAACTAGCAGAGCCAAGTTTTAAAGCCCTTCAGAAAGGCCAGAAGGATGAGGAGAATCTCACCTGTGAGGAAGATGTTCCAAAGGACAGGGACCAGACAGAAAAGGCTTTTCTCCTCGATCCCACCAGCTGAAATCCCTTGGCTGATGGGTTCCATAAACCACCCTTTCTGCCAGAACAATCTGCCAATCCCACTGGGGCAAAAGGGTCTTTCTCTCTTTTACTGAGGAGTGGCAAAAACTTTCTTCTTTTTAATTTTCTTAAAATTTTTATAAGAGAAATCCACAGAATGAAAACTGATACAACAATCATAGTACCATAAATGAAACATTAGAGGAACAAATTAAAACTTAAAGGGAAAAAGAATATCCATACTGTTAATACAAAACTAAATGTATTTAACTTATTATGGAATTTCTTCAAGAAGAGTTTGTACGGACATGCAGCTTGATCTAACTCAGACATTATAATATTTAATGACAGATGAAGAAATTGGACTCTAATAGAGCAAGTTTGTTCCTTAATTTCAGTTAAATCCCCGAAGAAGTTATTTCAATGAACTCCCAGGAATCTTTTCAGATAGGAAGAAAAGGTTAAACAGCCATATGTATTGGATGCTTAAATTAGAGATACTCCCGGGAGCAGGAATTTTCAACTCAAAGACATAAATTGCTGCTTCTAATATTAATTATTCTGTTAATATTAATTATTCTGTTAACCAGAAACAGTTGCCCAGTGATAAAAGAGAAATTACATTAACGCTATTCACCATGTAAAAATAATTAGTTTAAAAATATGAAATTCAAAAATAATCTGAAATTGAAGCTTTTTTGCAGAGTGGAAAAAATGAGAACTAGAAACAGATTTTGACAATATACTATCTGGTCTCTTATTTGTATAGACATAGGTATACCTTTCTAACAGACTGTAGAATAATTATTGCATTTATAGAGACATATAATTGGAATATTAAATAGCATATGTATTTCTGGGAGTGAGAAAATCAGAAAAAAAAAAAAAAAACAGAAAATATTCATAAAACTATAGCAACAGTGCCCCCTGCAGACCACATGGTGACTAGAAAGGTAAAGCAATATTTGAATGTATCTCAGTAGTAGTAGGTAAGATAACAATATTATATAGTTTCTTCTATGTAATCTATTGTATATCACATGAGTTTATAAGAATCCAATTTGCATAGCTCTCTATGTTTTACATATCAAATGGAGGCTTCTTTTAGAGAAATCTGAGAAAAATAAACACAGAATTCCAGAGATGTTTAAGTCAGAGATCTCCAAACTTGCCAAATTTAAGACTTGTGGACTTCAACTCCCAGAATTCTCTGGAGTTGGAGAATTCTAGGAGTTGGAAGTCCACTAGTCTTAAAGTTGCCAAGTTTGGGGACCCATGATTTAAGTGTTATTGTTACATAGACTTCCTTGGATGGATTGTACTGTCATGTTGAAGTTCTTCTGGTAAAATAAATCTGTGACTGAGATCACATATTCCTTTAAGCAGTTATTTCAAAATCATAGGTTGTGGAACGATAAAATAGGGTGACAGCTTATATCAGAATAAATTAAGAATAAATTCAGTTGCAAATCAGTTCACATTAGATGTTAGTCAAAAGCCCAAAGAAATTGGACTCTACGGTTTTGAATAAAAGAAATTCATCTTTTTAGGTTTATAAATGTTTGCAACAAAAAGATATGGGGAGTCACACATCACAGATGTGTTACTGGCCGCACGTTTAATAAGAAGCAAACTGTGACATTTCTCTGAACTCTTAGTTTTCTATCTGAAGTGCTACCTTCTTTGCTTGTCTCTTATTTTTCTTTTTACAGGGAGATGGACATACTTTCAAATCATATTTATTTTGTATGATTAACTTTAATTATTAAAGTTGTAATCAGCAATGACTCAAGAAGGCATACAGCAGGGGTGTCCAACCTTTCACCTTCCCTGGGCCACATTAGAAGATGAAAATTTGGTTTGGGCCACACATAAAATAAAATAACAGTAACGATACCTGATCATCCAAAAAAACCATAGAAAACATAGCTAACATATTAAATTTATTTGGAAATGAAGTTAGTGAGATGTTTTTATTATTTATTATTAATTATTTATTAAAAATTATTTATTTTTTATCACGGTTTTTTTATCATGGTTTATCACGGTTTTTTTTCCGGTCAAATTTTGCGGGGGGGGGGGGGGAGAAAGCTCACCAGCCTCGCGCCTACCTCTCCTCCTGCAAATGGCCTGGCTGGATGAGGCAGGACTGGAAGGCAGAAGTGGCGGCAGGGGCAGAAGCAGCAGTGGTGGCGGGGGCAGAAGCAGCAGCGACAGTGGGGGCAGAAGCAGCAGCGGCGGCTGGGGCAGAAGCAGCAGCGACAGCGGGAGCAGAAGTGGCGGTGGTGGGGGCAGAAGCAGCAGCGGCGGCGGTGGCAACAGCAGGAGGTGGCGCTCTGACGGCGCCCGCCTTTTCTGTTGCTGCTTGGCGTGGCGCTCGCCTCGCCCCGCCTCGCGCCTGCCTCTCCTCCTCCTCGCTGGCTCTGGCACAAAGGTTGGGGTGGGCACTGGGCCGCATTACGAGGTGACCTGGGCCTCATGCGGCCCGTGGGCCGCAGGTTGGACAAGCCTGGCATACAGTAACATTTAAAAATATCCTTAAAAGACAATATGGGATAAGTGTCAGCCCCTTATCCATCTTGAATCGGATTTGAAGCTGCCACAAGGGAGGATGGGTAACCATGGGAATGAAAGTAAACTGAGAAGGGAAGATAGTCACATCATTCTTTCACTAGAGCTCAAGGCTGAGTTGCTGGAGTTTGGAGGGGAGTGACCAGACGTGACAGCAGTTCAGAATGGAGGTGGATTAGAGAGTGTGTCTTGAGGTTCATCAGTAAAGGGGTTTAAAATAATTAATTTAGCAGGGGAAAATGTGGGATTTCAGATTTGGGTTTTACCAGATGTCCCAATAAGACTTCTCTAATAAATTCTTACTTGGATGGACTTCGGCTCTAAGTGCTGAATTGAGATGGACAGTTTGGTTGGAATGCAGGCATTAAGTGCATAATAATCCTTCTGACACCAGCATCTGCCAGACTATCAAAATCATACTTCCAAAGTCTCACATAGGTTTAGAAGAATGCTGTGATTAATGGTATAAAAAATTGCCAAGAACTACCATGTTTTCCTGAAAATACAACCTACCCCAAAAGTAAGTTCTACCTTGATTATTTTACAAGCCCTAATTAAGACCCCATTCACTCCAGAGTGAACATGTAAAAATTAAGCTATGGTGGGGATGGTGGGGTGAAGCTGGCCTACTACTTACCTTCGGACAGTAGCATCCAGGCTTCACACCCCAACACCTGCCTTGCTGGCCCATTTCTTCTGCAGCCAGGAAGGCTTTCCTGAAGGCCTCTGCAGCTGATTGAGACAATTTCATTGAGTTCCAGATTGAGCCAATTTCATTGTACACATGTTGTGCACTGACAATAAAGGTAACAATAATACAAGGCCTTCAGGGAAGCCTTGCAGGCCTTGCTAGCCACAGAAGTTCCTGAAGCCTCTGACAGCAAAATGGAGGCTGAGGTAATGTGCACAAGTCAGGTGGTCAGTGGAAGATATTCCCCTGAAAATAAGACCTGATGCCTTTTGGATGACAAAAAAAATATAAGACAGGGTCTTATTTTCAGGGAAATACAGTAGGAAAGTTACATCCTCCTTATCCCATCAGAAGACCTCCACTAGAAAAATCAATGCTGCTTTAAGATTATATCCATGCCTGAAATTTAACTAAAAGGGATCCAGATAATCTGAGTCACCCTGGCCCAAACCATCATTTCTATAACTTTCCCCCAAAAAACAGAAAGGTTGAAAGGCAGCCAGAAATTGTCCAACACCATTGAATCTAGTGTTGGCTTCCTGTTGATGCATTGCATGTGCCTGTGCTCATTTCTTCTTCCCTTTTCAGCCCTTCAAGATGGCTCGGCTTCCAGAAAAGCAGCAATAGTTGCACTTCTGTATCTGGAAGGGAAAAAAACAAGTTGAATTTCTTGGAACTCTGGAGCCATATGGTGATGAGCAAACCAAAAGACAAAGCCCAGCACTAAAGTTGAATAAGGCCAGTGGGAAAAGCCACAGCTTGCTTCAAAGGAAGCAACAAGAAAAGAGGTAGCAGCTTGGAAAATTGGATGGGTAGGTGTTGTGGCCCCGATTCCCAAGCCTATGCTGTCAGAGGAAGAGGACCTGGAAGATGCGGAGGAGGAACTGGGAATGTCTTCCTCCTCAGGACCTTCCTTTCTGGCAATGCCTTCCTCCCCAGGACCTTCCTCCCTGATAATGCCTCAGGTTCCATCAAACAACCGAGAGGAACAGCCTGAGATTAATCAGGAGGAAGGCATATAGGAGCAACCCCTGACAGGGAGTAAAGTGGAAGAGTGTTGGCTCGATCCTAAGCAGCGTCGTAGGGAGAAACATGAGCAGCAATGTAGGAGGCGTGGGAGGGTCACAGAGTGAGCTGAGTCATTGAGCCACACCCCACAGGAGATAAAAGTGGGTGTGTTTTCTCCTGAAACTTTGTACGGGACAAAGTTTAACTTTACTTCAGATTTTCTTTGTGAATGACTATTTTTGTGGACTGCCTTGTGATTTTCTGTAAGTAAAACTTTATCAGTTCGGACTTGGCAGGCAGGACATGTGGGAATGCCAAGAATATTATCAGTTCCAAAGAATTAACCCTGTGAAGTCCGAGCCAGCTTGCCTGCCTGTGTTGGTGTGAGTTTGTACTCTTTCATATTTTGGGAAAGAGGAAAGGCGAGACAGAACAGGTAGGTGAGAATCATCCTTCTTTCCTCTATGGAAGAAGAGAGAAAGCATTCCACCTGCCATAGTGAAACACTTAAAACTCTGGCCTTTCAAGAAAAGGTAAAGGACAAAGAAAATTAGATAAAAGGCTAAATATGGTAGGAAGAGTGTAACAGCAACAGGAATATATATAGATTTGAACCAAGGATCTATTGAGTTTAGTGAAAAAGAAATATAGTGATTAAAAATGTAGAGAAATATAGATTAATATGGTGGATGAAAGTGGTCTTTAAACCTATAGTGAAAATAAAGAGAGTTAAGAAAATAGATAAGGAAAGTTTAGTACTGCAAACATTGCTTTAGAAGTACTGTATCTGGTGAAATGTAGTCTGTATTCCCTCCATTCCAGAGGGCTCAGAGACTGTGAAGCATAGAATGTTTGGTCAAGAGGGGAAAAGGAGGATAAAAATCCTCTCTAGTGATTCCCAGAGTCTATAATAGGAGTCCCCCAAACCACAATCCATGGACCAGCACCAGATCAAGGCATGCCAGAAACCGGTACATGGAAACAAGCAAATTCACAGGATGCAGGCCGCTTATAAAACCACACCCATCTGATGCACGGAAAAAAACCTCTCTCCACAGAACCAGTCCCTGGTGCCCAAGATTGGTAACTGCTGATCTATAGTGATGCAAATTGTTGCTCTGATTTGGCAATAGTTCTTTCCATGAATAAGGAATAATAAAGGAAACAACTCAAAGTAATTCCCATGTTTTTTTTTCTTAGTTTGGGAGGGAGGGCCTCACATGTAGGATATTAGAACTACCAGATAAGGGTAGGCATAGAAGTTAAGCAATGTGCCAGGAATGATGAATTTAGAGAATACCTCAAGAAATAGTTTATAATCACATTTTATAAAATAAAATAAAAATTCCTCCAGTCCCAGGTTCTAGGATTTTTGTGTGCATATGGGTTAATGTGATGCACTGTGATTCCAAAAGAACCTGCAATAGAGCAATTTGATAGGATTCCAGGTGGTGACTAAGTCAATCTGTCCATCGTAGCCTCAAGAAAATTTACAATTTCAAGAAAACAGAGTAATCTGAGAACAGAGAGATATTCCCCCAACTTCTAATCATTTTTCAAGTGATAGGCCCTCAATAACTCAGATTAGGTTCATGGTTGTCAGGGAGACCATGGACTCCAGATTTACTTCAAATTCCACATCAAGCAAAGGCTGGCTGAAATCTCCCAAGATAAGATATGGCTGCTTTAAAGTTTTTAAATGATCAAAGTAGATTTTCAGTTAAAATAACGGTTTTAAACATTTATGGTGCTTGCTGAGCCCCCTGAACATTCCTAAGGTGTTTGATTATCCAACTAGGTAGCATTATCAATGCTAGCAAGTCTGTTCTGAGATTAAAGCGATTTCATCAGTTCTTCTGATTGCTAGTTGGTGTTAATGGATGTGCTGTTATCTTTTGTCTGTCCTACTTATGTTGTAAATGACTCTTAGTTTTTTCTCCTAGGGCTACTAGATTTTTTGGTTTCCTTAAGATGTTTGGTTTTAAAACTTTTATTGGACATAAATCTCTCAATCAATTAAGGTAATCTAGTTATTCTTGCTCTCAAAAGAACTTGCACGCTTACTCTCTTTGCCACTTAATCATATATATGGTTGAGAGTTCAGGAAAATAAGATTATTTTATGATATTGGATAGGATTGCTGGTTGAACGACAGACCAAAGTTAGAGCTCTAGGAAGCAAGTGTATTAATGATTCCTTAAATAAATCACTCAAAAAGGAAAAGATCAACTTTATTGAATTTGTCTGTAATTGTCTGAATATTGAGATACCCACTTTCATTCATTTTATTACTGCAACATAATACACAGTAATCACAGTAAAGGAAGACATAATAGAAGGCAATTTTTAATATATAAGAGCAGGAAAAAAATCGCAAAATGGAATATATCTGTTTGCTGAGTGAAAATTAGCCAAATGTATATACTACATATCTTTGTTATTATATAAGGATATCAATATACTGCATATCAATATTTGTCAAATATTTTGAGTTATATGGAATATTTTGACATAAATGGTATATAATAAAGGCATGATTGTAAATATTGAAATAAGCAACTTTAGAAATTAATAAAATTTATCCTGCAAGCTTAATTCAGTGTGATGAGACTCTTTTATGTCCTGATTTGAGTTAACGTCTACGATTACGATTGTTCCTATTTGCAGCCCGTTCGAAGAACATGAAATCCTAGAATGTAAAAGAATAGGAAAAATATTAGTCAAAAAAACTTCAGACTAAAACCCTTGTTTATTCATATCTTACATCTGCTACTCCAAAAAATAGCATGTGAAGTAACATACAAGCTCCTGAATGTATGAAAAGACTGTTGGGATATCTAATAACATCTCCAAGGAAGGAGTGCAAACAGTGCCTCTTCTTATTACCAACCTCTGAGGATGATCAAGAAGGATACCATGTTTGATAGTGTAAAAGGTTACTAACAGAATAAGTAGAACTAGAAATGTCTTGCTCCTTATCACAGTCTCACCACAGGCTATTCACAAGAGCAGAAAGTGAGGTCTTGATACCACAGCTTAGCTAGCAGCTGAACTGAAAATACTTCAAATAACCTATTTCATCTAAGGTTTCCACATAGATAAAACCATCACCTTCTCTACATTCTTCCCCCGAAAGGGGAGGTTGGAAATTAGTTGATAATTCTCTAAAAGAGTTGAATCAAATGATGTTTTCTTGATGATAGGCAACTTTTTCAATCGCCATCTTCATCCCATTTTCATCCGGCTTCCTGTTACCTTGGTGGAAATTGTAATCAACCTAAAGTATTTGGATCTAACCTACATACTATATACCCCACTACATACTACCGACCTACCTAATAAGTGGTGGAACTGATGTCATAAAGAGCACTATCCATTTTTCTAAAGATAAATAGGATCATATTGTCTCACACAATGTTCAATTACACTGTCTTTGCTCCCTGCATTCAGTGCATATTACCTACTAGCTACAATAGCTGAACAGTAAAATCTCAAGTTAAATGAATGATATGAGCTGAAGCAAGACTTCTGTCTAAATTATAATCTCACACATGCCAAATTTCAATATCCTATCCTACACCTTCTGTTGATGGTGTAGAAGGTTACTACCACTAAAGAAAGTGGACATGTTTGTTTATGGGTCGCCAAGAGTTGTTTTGTTCCAAATTCCTTTTACTAGTTTCAGAACCCATTGTTTACAGAATTCACTGAATTATAATGTTTTAGGTCTAAGACTTACCATAAGAAAGCAAGCCCCTGTTACGATTGCTTTCATGTTAATATCAAGATCCATTGGAAAACGGATTTGAAAAATGCTTGCATCTGTAGCCACCTCTCTTGCTAAACCAGTCCATTTTTTTACTATGTTACCAATTGTAGATTTCCCATCTACAGTTTTCACCTGATTTTATAAAGAACAAGAGAAAAGAGAAAAGAACAGATTTTATCCTTTCTAAAATGTATTAAAATTTTTAATACAAACATTATATTTAAGAAATTATTACCTTTTTTTCTGTGTTTAAATTCCCCACATTGATGTCCCAGATAGCATGATAATATCTCAAAGCAGCTGAATTAATATTTATATGTCACCATCAATTAAATTTCAATATAAATAAATTCATTGAAAAAGCATCATGTTACTTCAAGGTGAACAGCACAACTCCTTTATTTTATAAGTATACTATACTTATATATTTTTATGGAAGATTTTAATTACACTAAGAAAAATACAAACTTTGAGAGAGAAAGAACAGTAGAAGAGACAGAAAGGGCAATAAAAAATAAAAAGAACAAAGAAAGGAAAAAATTTTAAAAAAAGAAAAGGAAAGTGAAAAATAAAGAAATAGAAAAAAATACATAAAGAAGTGGCTTTTAATCTTCATCACAAGAATAAACAAGTTTGGTAGTTCTTCACCTTCTATAAGATTACAAAAGATATATCTTTTTCCCGTAACCCATTTTTTATCTATAAGCAAATCCATAAAAGATCAATTTTTCAACACTACTGTCAGCAAAAAAAATCCATAAAGGTATTGCTAGAATTTTATAAAAATGCCTTTTTACCCTTGATCAAATAATCCAATTTTATATTTCTTCCTTCTACTCCTGAAAATCTTAACCTTTAATTCATTCAATTACTGATAGGATTTGATTTCTCTTAAATTCTTCTTCATCTTATCACATATGCTTCTTAAAGGCTTTAACAAGCCTCTTTTGTTTCAAATGGTTCCAGAATCATAGTTACGCAACTGACAAAGAATAACTAGCAAATTAGCTCTAAGAGGAGAAAGTTAATATTAGAAGGTGTAGCCAACATATTTCATAGATATTTATGATATAAAAGAAGATAAAAACTTAGAAAGACATGTTGTAAGACATAGCTTGATAAGAACATGGAATTCCATTAAAACAAAATTCAGTAATCTCATATTTAACCTTCAGAATTGTTAATGCTCTCCACAATAAAAATATTCTGGGATAATTATTATAAGAAACAAACACAATTACAATTTAAATGGACAATTTAGAAATGAGAAAAAAATAAAAGTAAGAATTTATATTCACCCAAAATTGCTTTGCAGAGTAAAATATGCAGCATATAAAATTAATAAATTAGTGTATATAATCCAGGTCTAAGGCCTACTAATAAATAGTAAATGGAGGGTTTGTTTACCTCAAAATTAACATCCTGATAGCATTGGCAAGGCACACAAGGTGCAGTAATTTTAAGAACATTTTCTCTGGCTTCATTCTGGATAGTAAATTTTGGTAGGCATGGATGCCAGTTTTGTTTCACATATCCAATGATGTTGCCTAGAGGTGCCTGAACTTCAAGCTAAGAGAGGAAGAAAGAGGGGAAAATCCCAGTTAATAAAAAAGGTATATATTATAATTCTTTCTAGCACAAAAGTACATAAACAAGATTTCATTCATTCATTCATAGTCAAAATCAGTGTACACTAATGCTGAAGGTTAAGATAAAAAGACTTGAGGATCTTAATTAACAGAACTAACAGATAATAAAGAGAGAACAGAAATATACTTGAGAAAGTAAATCACTGTCTTAGCCTTAAGTATCTCACCATCCTTCCCTTCTAACCCCCCAAAAGGTTCATGAGGTCTTGCCTTCCTTCAGTGGGAAGATGTCTGTCTTCCAGTGCAATATAGCGAAGAGAGATGCTGAAACAAATTCTCAATATACACATACCAAATGATTTAGATGTGCTTAGATGTTAATATGGAGCCATTAGACTACTTTAGAACTATTTACTATCAAACCCCCATTCATGTATTGCAACTGCCATGTTGGAAGGCCAATTTCCCCATAAGAATGAATGTATCCACTTGGGTCAGTCATGTCTACAAAGAAAAAGTTGTAAGTGAAGTAAATTTATCCCACCTTTTATAATTTTTCTAGATTGCATAGGGAACCTCTCTCTCTTCAATTATCAGATAGGCGGTCAGATAGGATACCCATTGTAGTCAAATCTCTTTTTCAGAGCAGATCAAATCTACCCTGAGTTAATAGCAATTTAAAAGTATTTGTAATTCCTTTAAAAACCCAAAAGGTCTAGGTCTATTGGGACAATGAAATTTTAACTATGCCATTGTGTAATATTTCCTTTGTTTTAGCCTGGCCTTTTCCCCCTAAATCTCACAAATTCTAAATCCCAAACTAAAATTTCATAGAATCATAGGGCTGGAAGCGATCTTGGAGATCTTTGAGTCCAAACTTCTGCCAAAGGCAGGAGTCCTTATATACATAGTCCTCATATAAGGACTCCTGCCTTTGGCAGAAGTTTGGACTCAAAGATCTCC
>NW_020769324.1:17157969-17229978 GCF_900518735.1 Pseudonaja textilis
TCTCTTTAGAGCAAGAATTATCTCTCACTTTATGGTCTTAAGGGATTGAAGCGAGTATAAAATGACTATAGGAAAAGCATGGAAGAACAAATCTATGCTTATTTTATATAAACTACACTCAGTATGCCATGATTATCTTCATCAATTACAATAGAAAAGACACTATAGCAATTGGTCTTAGACTTATATACCGCTTCATGCTTTATAGCCCTCTCTCAGTGGTTTACAGGGTCAGCATATTGCCCCACCAATCTGGGTCTTCATTTTACCAATGCCAGAATGATGGAAGGCTAAGTCAACCTTGAGTTGATCAGGATCCAACTCTTGGCTGTGGGTAGAGTCAGCTTGCAATACTGCATCAACAGGGCTCCTATACAAGCTTGGTGTCCTTCCTAGAATAGCTCAGATCGCTACAATTTTGTTTCTTTGAAATATGATTACATTCTGTAAATTTACATAGTGTAGGACAAATAATATACAATAGTACAATACCCGGATTCTTTTAATGACTTACAATATTATGGTGTTTTTTTTACTTATTTGAAATAGAAACTGTTCCGTTACTTTATTTGTGCTAACTCACCAAATTCTGATAAGTAACTATGATAAAGATTATGATTACCTGGAACTGCATGTCCATACTGAGGATATTGGACTTGTGGAAGTGAATAAGCTGGACCCGAATATTCTGGAGGTGCTGATGTGGGCTTAGTTTCATTTGCTGGAAGAGAAAGGCACACAGAAATGCAGTATTACATGTATGCCTTGCATCGAATACATAAATTACATTTTATGCCCTATTTTCCTGCAAGTGTATGTATTAGTAGATTGAATTTTACAGGTGGTTTATGGGTTATTTTGAATGAACCCATTCATGAATATACAGAAATGAAATAAAAATGTATACATTACATAGCCAAACATGTAAAATAAAATGAAAATATTTATCAGTGAAATATTTTGTATATAAATAGTTCTTTTAAACATGCTAATCTATTGCATTATTCATACATCTACTCCTTGTTCATCCATGGCAATTTGGACTGTCAAATCCATTGTTAAGTGATATCCACATAAAGCATAATGTTACATGATTGTGCCAAGGGACAATGGCAGTTCCAGCAGTTCCATCTGCTGCCTTTTCCATGGACTTTGCTTCTTGGAAGCTGGCACTGACTGTTAAAGGTGATCATGTGACTGTGGGATGCTATGACATTGTAAATGTGAGATGGCTACCAAGCACACAAATTGTGATCATATGACATGATGCTTAAACTAAACAGAGACATCTCTCTTTCTCTCTCTCTCTCTCTCTCTCTGGTTCATTTTCCCCTTTATGGCCCTTTCTTCAATTCAAAATCTGTTTGTTCACTGAATGGCAAAAGGTTTCATCTCAGGCAACAAAGTTATTTTTTCAGTCTAGAAACTGTACCGTGCTCCTGCAGACATCCCTGGTTTTACTAAAGAAATAAAATTGTTGTTTATATTCATTTTTAAACTTGAGCACTTCCATACCATTCTTTCACACATATACAGACACACGTCTGTTACTTACACATTTCCATCTTCTTTTATTTCGTCTTATCTGAAAAAACAAGACATTACTTTTATAATGTAAACACATTGTTTCAGATTCTTCAGTTTGCTTTTTGAGTTCATAGATAAAACTAAAGAGAGTTGATCAAATTTTATGAAGAAATCAATGCAGGCTTTCAAAAGACCCAAGAAATCTGTAAATAGAATCAAATATGACCTTTGGAAAAAATTCTAATGTGATATATTTTTAGTAAATGTGGACAAGTACATTGTAACATACATATTTGAAGGAACACTCCATTTCTAGGACAATCTTCTTGGCTCCAAATTTTATACTTCCATAGAAAATCCAAGAGCCTATTCCACATTTCCTTGAAGTTCACCACATTGCTAGTGCTTCAAAATTATCTTTCTTTAAAAAATGATAATTTTGTGTATGCATGTTCCAACTGTAGTTCCATTATAATAGTGATTTTCTAATCTAACAAAAGCACATATCCTTATCTCTTACTAAAACTGGATTTTTTTCTAGTTAGTTATAGCATAATAATAAACTGCAATAATGTACTATTGGTTTTTTCACATAAATCTGATTTTTGAAGCTCTGTCAATTTTAAAATGTGTTTGAGATGGTCTGTGTTTCAAGAAATTCTTCTGAAGTGCACAGAACTGATTTAATTTTATTTTGTTCCAAATGATACATTTATAAGACAAGATTTGGCTCATAATTTTAGAAATGGCATATCTTTCACCCAATGTAATATAATACAGAGAAACTTACTGTATACAGAGTCACATTCTTTTTTAAAAAATAAAGCAAAATATAGAAGTTATTTAAGAACTTAAGTCTGAATAATGTTGCTATTTCCTGTGTGTGCTTAGAAGTATAATTTAACTTGCAACATTTCATTCTTTTGAAAAAGTCATGAAGAATCACTTCACTTTTATGTATTAAAGTCTCCTGAATTTGGATAACCTCTAGATGTGTAGACTTCTGCTCCAAAAAAATAGATATGAGAGTTGTGTAAAACATTCAGAACAATTGCTTTGAAACCACACACCTGGAATACTCTGAACCACTGGTATGGAAAAATTACCCGAATCAAGATGGATTGCTGTAGAACATTCTGTTTCCAAATTGTTCGATTTTGCAGTAAATAAATATTAGCAATAAGTAAGATTAGCCAGACTGACTACATTGATTTTTTTTTTTTAAGATTCTATGTTTCTTGCCATGTTCTTCCTGGATGGGTGAATGGTTGAATTGATATTTTATTAATTGATTAAACTTCTGGGAAAGCTGCAGCATTATTTGAAGGATGGCAAAGGCTCTGTAGCCCAGTTTCATACTGGAATCAGGTACCAACAGGAGTTTTTAGGAAATGAGCAAACATTCTGGAATGTCAATATGTGTGGCCTAAGAATGAAGGATAGCATTGTTACAAATGTGAATTATCTCACGTAGAAAGAGGTCTTATTACAAAAGCAGAACAGGGAGGCTGCAGTTGGATGCTGGGCTATTTATCCACAGCTCTTATCTCCAGAGCCGTTCACCCAATGGTAGATTGATATGTAGAAGCTCTTCAAGAAAGAACAGACTAGGAAACCAAAGTCATGAATGCTAACAGTACTTTTATTATAACAATACAGTAATAGAATCTTGAAAGTTTGAATGTACCTCCCCTCATTTTCCTTTATCTTCATTTGAACTAACATCTTGTCTGAAACTTACCTGGGTTGCAGTTCCAGCCTGAGATTTCTTTTATCTGACTGTTGTCTTGTTGTAGTTCTTCTTTCTCTTTCTATTTTTTTTTCCTTCCGCCCATTACATAAGCCCCAAGTAAACCAGCCTCCTCTTAAGCTGAGTGAGACAATGTGCAGTGCTCCTACATATATCCAGATGGATGTAATTCTTTGGATAATAAAAGAAACTATAACCAGACAGAGTTGGACCATTCATGTTTCATGTCCTTGAGTTTAGCCTAGTAGCTAAGTTATTACAGTAAAAAAAGGGTGTCGCAAGGAAGCTAGATTTAATGTGGGTGAACTGCATGCACATGGCCTACAAAAGAAACGGAATACAAATAAATGCAAGTGAATCTTCACCAGCTCTTATGCTTTTGCTCAGTTTCACAGTGCTGATTGAAAAGAATGGATCTGGATTGGCCTGGAAATTTCTAGAAGTAGTATAGTATATAGCAGAGTGGTTCTCAAACTTTTCTTTACCATGGATCCTCTTTAAATAACTTTTATGGTCATGGAACATGGCCATGGACCCCATTCCAAGACAATTCAAAATTTAAATCATAACATTTCTTCAAGCCTTCTTGGACCCCCTGTGATTATTTCGTGGCCTTCCAGGGGTCCATGGACCACAGGTCTATGAATCACTAATTTAAGGGTTTCAACATATTGGTTAGAGAGATTACCTTTCCCCCCTTGTCTGTTTGCTTGCTTGTTTGTTTATTTATTTAGTAATCTCTATAGCCAACTCAACCAAGTAACTCAAGATGTTAACTACATATCCAATATTTGTAAAAATAGGGCAGGGGGGGAAAACCTTCTGCTGTCTCTATTGAAAACTTACAAGGATATTTCTGATAATATTTTTTAAATATTAAGTATTTAGTAACATTGTAGAACAGATTTGCATCACATTATTTTCTCATGAGAACTTTTACTCTTTTTAAAAAAAAGTAAACAAGTAACAACTTTCTATAAGTTGGTTCCACAGTAATAATCAATTTAGCATTCCAGCCCACTTCCCCTTGTGGTCCCAGGCTATAACAGAGAGATCATGAGCTTGTTAACAGTTAACATATATATTTTCTTTTGATAGAACACTGGTGGATAATTTTGACTGGGCAATTTCCTTCTTATCTATTGTTATATTAGCACATTTTTTCTTTGTTTTATCTTCTTATTAGGCTGCTTTGTGGAGAGACCTTGTGGCTAAATGACAACACAAGTTATTTTCCTGTTCAGGAACTTTCAAAGTGAGTCTCTTATGTCTTTAGTTAATATGATCAGGTAATGTACTGTATGTGAGATTACTGTCTGGTACTTGAGAGTAGATACTATAGAGATCTACATTTGAAAAATGTAATTTGATTTCTCGATGAGTATGCAAGTTCACTTTCATCTAAATGGGTCTGTTACTGAGGTGCTATGGCAGTCACCAAGACTGCCACTGAATCCTGAGAAAAAACAAGTCTGTTCAAAACTTACAAACATTCATTTAGTTACATCCATCCAAAGTTACAATGGTATTGAAAAAAGTGACTTACTACTGGTCCTCTTGCTTATGATCATTAAGGCATCCCCATAGTCACAAGATCAAAATTTGGGCAATTGGCAACCCGCATGTATTTACAATGGTTGCATTATTCCGGGGTCATGTGACTGCCATCTGTGAACTTCTTAGTCAACTTCCCACAAGCAAAATCAATAGGAAGATAGATTCACTAAATGATTGTATTATTTACTTAACAGCTGCAGTAATTCACTTAAAAACCATGGCAAAAGAAATCATAAAAGCAGGTGTGGCTCACCTAACAACTGCTTTGCTTAGCAATGGAAATTCTGGTTCCAAGTAAGTCAAGAACTACCTATATTCCAAACAATGTACATGGTTCAAGTCACATTTTACCCTTCAATTCTGAATCTCTGAATAATTGCAATCTGTATTTCACACACTGCTAAAATCACTGGGGATTGAGAAGGGTGTTTTTTTTTTCCAATTGAAGTCATGAATTTATTGAACTAGACAGGGGCCAATCTAAAGAGCTATGCCCTAAGCCCCATATGTGTCCCCTATGCTGGCTTGTAAGACATCTCTAGCTGAGAAATCATTGATTGCATAGACAATATTAACATGCTTGATGTAAAACTGAACTTTGCTTGCACATGAGGAATACTGGACAACATGTGCAAAAAATGATTAGTTGTGAGCTTAACGTTAGAGAATGTCATAAATGCCGCAAATACTTCTAAGATAAATAATGTAATCTAAGTGCCATCATACTAAAAAGTTTTATTAAAAAATCAGATTTGATCAAAGCCAAAATGGCTAGCAGTGTATTTGGAAGTCCGCAACTAGAAAAGAAAAGTTACGTCTCACATCCTGGACATAAATTGTTTCAACTTCTACCCTCAGAACAACGCTATAGAGCATTGCAGAGCAGAACAACTAGACACAAGGATAGTTTTTTCCCGAATGCCATCACTCTGCTAAACAACTAATTCCTATAACACTGTCAAAATATTTAATAAGACTGCGTTATTCTTATTCTTGTCATCCTTCCTGTTTCCTGTCTCTTTCAACTTATGACTATAACCTTGTCGCTTGTATCTTTACAATTTATATTTATTTCTTATCTAGTATGATTTGACTGCTTTTAGTAACCTATGACTATCACCAAGCGTTGTATCTTATGATTCTTTTTTTTTTTTGTAAATTTTATTTGAGTTTTCACAAAAAGAAAAAAAAATACAAATAAAACATCTTTTTTGAAAGCAGCATAATCCCGGGTTACATTTCTTCGTACAGACACAAATTCAGGTTCATGCTCATTTTTATATTCTATTCCATATCTTATTACTATTTTACATTTTCTGCATAGCTTCTCCCCTCTTTTAATTTTCTCAATTTTATTTTAATTATCTCATTTCAATTCAAATCATTGTATTTATATTTTTTGTCTGTCCTGTTTCAATTATCTATTATCTTTTCTCATTAAACAAAATTTCTCCTGTAGTTACTGATTGGAGTATGATGCTTTTATATCTTTTCCCTAAAGTTGTAACATTCAATATAATACATAACTTCCATTCGGATTCTGCTTGGTACATTCTTAAAATACACACTGTATTCTTAAAAAAAGAAAAAAATTATAAATGTATATAATTAAAACAAAATTCCATTCCAAGTCAATTCTATCATTAATATTAATATTCATAAAAGTCTTAACATCTTTAACTATTTTCAATTAAATATCATACTTCTATGGGAACAATTATAAGCTTTCCATAGTTAATTCCCCCCCCCTTGCACTTATATTTTATAAAACATTAACTAATTAAATGTTCCTGTTCCTTCCTAATTCAATTTTCTCATTTCTTTTATTCACAACATTTCATTAAATTACACCATTTTATCCCTTATTTTAATCATACATTGTTTTCAATTTTCTAAAGTTATTTATATTACTAATATAACAATACAATCTTATGTACCTTTACAGAATTCCTTTTTCAGTTAGATTTTCACCCATTATCTCTAAATAGGTCCTGTTTCTCTATATCTTGCTCTGGTCCTTTGTAACTTCTTTTCCTTTCCTTCTTCCCTCTCTTCTTCTCTCTCCCCTTTTTTCCCTTGTCTCTCTACCTCTATTTCTCTCTTCTGTATTCCCCTCTTCTGTTGCTTTCCAGTATTATACTTGTTTTTCAAATTATTTTTCTTTTCTTTGGTTGTTTTTTTAAGTCTTAAATTCTCCATTCTCTTGCCCACCTTTCCTTTTCCTTCCCCACATAAAATTACTTGTTCATTAAAGATGGCTTCTTCTTTGTCCCAGTCTTCTTGTTTTGCAGTCTTTTCTTGTTGTTTCTCATAGTTCCAAATCTCCATTTCTAAGAATTGAAAAACGAAGCCAAAAGAACCCTTCCCTTCTTGTGCATCTTCTTTGTACTTTTTAAGTTCCATTTTCAATTCATCCAGAAGTGGTGCTATTGTATAAATTTTTAAACAACCACCCGATTGATTTTAGTCATTCAAATATAATAACCAAAAATCCAAAGATCATCAAATAATCCAAATACATGCAAGCTGCTTCTTTTTTGCTATTTTTTTTTCACTTTCTCTTCCTGGGGTTACTATTTAGTTGCAAAGTCTCAGTTAAAATGTATCTTTTAGAAGTCTTGTTGAAGTTTTACTTTAGATTCTTTTTAATTCCAGGCAGTCTCCTCCCTCTTCCAGATCCTGCCCTTATTCTTTTTCTCTCCCTTCCTGCTTATGAAAAAGAAAGTTTTTAACGTCCAGAAATCTTTATTATCCCTTTGGCATTTTGTTTTATTTTCAGCTTAATTGCCTATTGATGTCAAAGTGGATTTTTCCGATTTCTTATTTAAGTCTCTTAGTTGTCAGTATAGGGAAGGAGAGAGAAGGAAAAAAAGCCAAACTTTCCCTATTCACTTTCCTTCACTGCTTCCAACTCTTCTTTGGGAGCGATGTTATTTTTTGTAAGTTTAAATTCCAGGGTACCTTGGTTGTTGCTTTTACAATTTAACCCGGTCAGCCAAAACTTTCACTTCTTATCTTCCTCCTGCACAT
This sequence comes from Pseudonaja textilis, assembly GCF_900518735.1. The sequence goes on from NW_020769324.1 coordinate 17,165,834, forward strand.
TCTTTTCTGGTCAAGTTCTTCTTTGTGGTGGCCATTTCTGACCACTGCTGCAACCGCCTTCAGGAAAGGGAGTAATGGCCAGCTGAGGAGAAATGCAGCTCTCCTCGACCCTGCTGGTGGTCTTCCCCCTCTTCACCACCTCTACGGGGTGGCTTAGCCCCAAAAACAGCCGGCTTGGGGCACTCCAGCGGCGAGCCCAGACAGAAACCACGATCACGGATTTCTGTCTGTCGCCAAAGCCCTTCAAACTGGAAGACTCCTATCTTATGATTCTTGATGATGTATTTTATTTTTTCTTATGAGAGTTTATGCACTAAAGACAAATTCCTTGTGCATCCAATCACACCAAAGAATTCTATTCTATTCTATTAAGTGTATTCAAGAAAAAAAATGAGTAAAATAAATGTGATAGAAAACACATTTTTCTGTGCCTGTAAAAGTCAAAGAATGAGGAAAGGAAGAATGTAATGCACCAGAATGAAGATGGTCTAAATTTGTAGAATCCATTAATACCTACATAGAAAAGGAACAGTAGGCAAATTATGAATGAAAGAGCTAGATATATATCAGAAAAAAAAGGCTAGTCTCATCTAAGTTGATGTGTATGATATGAAAGTAGCAATGCATGATATATTTCAGTGAATTGTACTAATAGGCTGAAAAACAGCTTCTATCCCAGGGCAGTAGCTCTTTTGAATTCTGCTGTATAGTGCAGTATTGGTGTAGTGTCGGGGGGTTTCAGTTCAATGTGTGGAGAGTGAAGGATGTGTGTTTATGTTTATTTTCATGGTCATAGTCATGGTCATGATGTGCACTGAAGATGGTGTTTGATTTCATTGTATGAGGTGCAATGACAATAAACTAATGGAAGAAGCAGATATGAATTCAAGAAAAAACTATGCAACTTTTTGGATGAATTCAATGTTGGGGTAGAAAATATTCTGTCAGACAAGGAACTTTTTCATAAAACTCTGAATCAGGAGAAGGTTCCAACTTCCAACTGGTATGCTAAAGAACTCCAGTGGAAAAATAATAACTAGGTATAAAGGAGATCAAGCAAAAATGAAAGGATATTGAAATATCATACAATAGGTATGTCAACATCCAAGACACATTAGAATATATTACCTACTTACAAGAACTTCTTCTAGTACTAGAAGATGAACTAGAAGGTGAACTAAAATCAGTATTCTGATAACTACAGAACTGGATAGCTAGCAGAATACTGTAATGGGCTGTAAGAATAATCTTGAGGATCCAGAAGAGTAGCTTCAATTGATACAAAAGTCAGACAAAGGAAAATTGAATGCAAAGCAGAAATGTAATTTGAAAAAATGCATCAGACTAGTTTGTTAGGGTTTGTTTTGTTCTTTTCAGATAAAGGCAGGGAGTGGGACACAAGACACATTCAGATTCTGTTACCATACCTATATAATAAAAGTATTATTAACATTCATAACTTTGGTTCCCAGTCTGGTCAATTTTACACCCCAAAAAGCTGTAAAATACTTATTGAAATATGGCAACCAATTGCATAAGAATCAGAAAAATTCTAGCCCAGCTGTAGCAGAAAATCTGGAGAGTTTTCTGGACAACCCAGTAGTCAACAGACTGGAAGAGGTCACTCTATATTCTGAAACCAAAAAAGTAGTGTTAATAGACTTGACAAATTTTCACATGCTAGCAAAATAATGCTTAGGATCATCCAATGAAGATTACAGCCCTATATAGAAAATGAGATGCCACATATTCACGTTGGCTTTCAAAAAAGTTGAGGAGTATTGTTTCTGATGCATGATGGATAATTGAGAAAGTGAGAGAATACCAAGAATAAATCACTGTGTGCTTTATTGATTATAGAAAGTCCTTTGATTGTGTCAATGACATCAAACCGTAGAATGTTCTCAGAAAAGAATGGGAATATAGTATTGTGTAATCAGTTAGAATTATTAGAAGCAGCATTTTAAAACCACAGGATTTGTCACAGAGACCCAAGAAAATACAAGGCAGACAATCAAGCTACATACCAGAAGAATCAAAACCACCGCAAAACAGGGGATAGAATCAGGGGTGGGATTCAGTTTTTTTAACAACCGGTTTTGGGGCATGGCTTAGTTAGTGGGTGTGGCTTGGTGGTCATGTGACTGGGTGGGCGTGGTCAACTCAACATCAGTCATGTCAAAGGGTGCTTCTCCTCGCCTGGCCTCTCATGACAGTGGGGATACTGCAACAGTCATAAGTGTGAAAAATGGTCATAAGTCACTTTTTTCAGTGCCATGCATCTGCCCATTTTGTTACATGGAAATTACAGTTGGAAAAGGCAGGACAAAATTTATATTAAATTGACCAACTGGAATTGCAGTACATAAGAAATCTGTGTTTCAAAACAAAAAAAGAAAAAAAAGAAAAAAATACAGTTAGAATGAATATTATAGAAATGGGTGGAATGCAAGAGTGAGTGACCAAAATAAAACCTGGAGCTATTTAACAAATGAAGTTGTCATAAACTATTTTCGTCTATGGTTATCATCTTCAAAGACCTTCATGGCAGAGGAATACGCTGCAAGCATGTTTTTTCATGATTTGCCTTTGCTGTGGTATGGTATTTTTACCTTTGATTTACAGTAGTTCTTGACTTTTTATCACAATTGAGTCCAGAATTATGATTAATGTAGATTATAATTAGATTATAATGTGGATTGTTAAGCAGGGCACCCATTTAACACAAACTCCATCTCCCTCCGTTGTGATCATCAAGTGAAGCATGGTGCCTCAAGGGGTGGGGGAGCCCCAGGAGGTTGCATTGCAGCACATCTCCAGGTCACACATGGTCTGCCTCTGGCATCTCTTGGCCTCCTCCTTCCCCTATTCAGAAGCCAGGTGGCGCCATGCCAGCAGCAAGCACCATTATGGGAGAAGCTGCAATTTTCAGACTATGATTGTGGCCACACCCAAACTGGCACCTGGTGGCATAAAGTGGCCTCTGTGTAGAGAGACCACCTGGCAGTTTGGCTCTTTTATTTCTCAAAGTTGATTTCCAAGCATCACCTTTCGAAAGAAGCCATGTAATGCCATCTCAGAAGCAGGTGCCATTTTGGAAGCTGCCATAATTGAATTGCAAGAATTTTGATTGCTTCTGGGATCACACCATCCAGCTTCGGTATGGGAAGGCTGTATGGCACATCAGCTGCTTCTCCTTGGAAAAGCAAACTGCAGAAGAGATAAATGGAGTGAGACATGATGGGGCATAGGAAGTCCAAAGATGTGGGCCCAGTGGAGCAGGAAGCAAGTCCAACCCTGAGAGGACCAAGCCGGATGGGAAGTACATCCAAGGGACTTAGTGGGGAAGGATGGGGAAGAAGATAGGAAGGTGGAGTAGCTGCAATGTCCCTGCGGTTTGTCATAAGGAAAGGCACATTGTCAAGTGCCCAAATTTTATTCATGTGACTCCAGGGGTGCTGAAATAGCCATAACTTCAAGTAAGGTGAAGTAAGTCCCTTTGTAAGTGCCATTTTAATTCTGAATGATCATTGAAGGGATGGTAGTAATTTAAGGATTATCTGTACTGATTAAATATTGTTTTTTTCTAAGTATTTTTGTGGAATTGCCTTATTTAGCTTATCTCTTAATTGGGCTTAGCGCAACATATATTCTAAACTTTGTAAAATTAGAGCCTACAATACATATTATAATAAATAGCAGAGCTACAATTCACAAAGTGGACAATATACTGTACAGCTTACCTGCTTTAGACCTTGGCTAGCTCAGCACCTCCTGCTCTTCCTCCTGGTCTGAGGTTGCAGGACACACCACAGCTACAATCCCCCCCCCCAAGTGTGTGAATTCAGATTTTATAGAAGAGATTTCCCAATTCTTTAGCTGTGAAAAAGCTATCTTTTTGCAAACCAGTGGAGTAGCTAGGTGATTTTACATTTTACATTTACATAGTTTCACTTGGATCCCTGTTAAAAATTGCTGTAGTGTATAGTAATAAACCTGCAAACAGCTTAGCATTTATCTTCTACATTGCTCTTTGTTTTAAAATTGTGTCCAGATGCTTCACCTGTTGCAGTATACAAACCAACCATGCTTTCCTAGCTCTGGTAAACAAATGCTTTCAGCATGTTTGATTTGGTAGTGTTAATTCCTTTCAATCAGAAAACTACCTCTATTTCAACAGCACTGAGGGAGCTGAGCATTGAGTTCAATGTTCAACACATTTTCACAGGAATACGTTTCATCCTAGAAATGGATCATAAAATAATAACGGTGACAATAACAACAAAACATCCTCCCCCAACCACCCACAACGCCTTATCATTTCTGATTCTACAATAGATATTAGAATTCTGACTTCAGGGCTGCCGTCTGGTTATTGATAAAGAAATAGGGTGATTCTGGACAAACTGGGTGGAAGAAAAGCAAGCGGCAGGTTACAAGTTCAACTTTTCGAAGATGTAAATTCAAGAGTAATCTGACATCTCCGTCTGTGTGTGGAGGAGACAAACTGTCCCTGGTCCCAAATAACAGTCCTGGAGAACTCAGTAATATCTTAGAAAACCGCAAGGAATCTGTGGGCGTTTCCTGTTTACTATTCTTCCGTTTCTTTGTAAGAACGTTGTCATTTTCAATCAAAGCAAATAGTGGAGCAAAGCAACCTTGCGTCTGGAAATCCCTTCTATCCCTCAACCCTGAGTTCTGAGACGAAAGGAAAACTTACATTTCACGCTCTTGCGAGGAAGTTATTCTAGAGTAAGCGCGTCGGAATCGCCTTTGGGGTGCAAAAAAAAAAGGTGTTTTTTTTTCCCACCCGTGAGAAAAACGAGACTTAGGCAACGCCTCTTCTGCTTCCTCCCACACAAGTCTAAGGGGCCCTGCTAGGGAAGAGGATAGGGCGGGGAAGGCGGCAAAGAGCAAATGGAGCTAGATATAGGAGGAGGAGGAGCAAGAGGCCCGAAGGAGACCGTGCAGTTCGGAGTATTCGAGGGAAAACATTCCCCGTCACAGGAAGTTGCATTCGCCAGAGACTATTCCCTTGTTAATCGTACAAAGGAGGAGCTCGCTGCTTAATTGCCTGCATTCAAATGACGAAGAGATGCGCGGGCTGCGGTTGTTTAGAAAAGAAACGAGCGGTCTCTTGTCTACATCACGGGACTAAGCCCGTTGTCTTCATCGCTGTAAAATCAACGACCTAAATCCATAGGTTTAGTAGTCTATAAATCTTTGCCATGGATTAAGAAATAACAAAGCACCCATTATGCCTTTACTCCAACCTGTTCCGTCTACCACCCCAAGTGGGTTTTTTTTAATTTTTTTTTAATTCTTTGGGTCGGTGGTGAATCTTGGAACAAGAAACGAAGAATGGCCTGAAATTTAATCCGAGGCGGGTGCTTTCTGGTAGCACAGTCTCTTCCCATTTTTTCCCTTCATTACAAAACTACTCGTTTAGTATATTCAATTTATTTTAACTTAAGATATCAGGGTGTGCCAGGGGATCTTGGTGGGTACTCAAAAGGGTATTGACTGATGCTCTGACAGCTCAGCGTTAGAAAAATCAAACATTCATTTTGTTACCTAATAAACCATGCACACGGCCTCAGTGTAATTCATTTGTTGTGACAGGAAATGGGAAAATGGGATAAAACCTTTTCTTGGCAGCACCGAATTGTTTAATGTAGAAAGAGCAAAGTAATATAATGAAACAAAATGATCCATGGTTGTTGGAAGTTGGGCTGTTCATTTTTAGGCTTGTTTATTAGCCATGAAATAGAAACATCATTACTGAACTTGTAACAGTGTAACAGTGTCCAAGAACAGAGGGTAGAATATTTAGAAATAGATGGAAGATTATGCATACAAATATAGTACTTTGTATAATGAATGAAAAAAAAAAATCAGCTGTCATTTACAGAGATGTCTTCACTTTTCCTGACATTTGGATTTTTTGTCTCAGCACATCTGGATAATACAAACTGGACAGGCCAAGATAGATCATTTTATTCCTGAATATTAATATTAATATTACAAATTTAAATCTGAATGCAAAAGAAATTGCCTATCTTTAAAATGAATTTAAGATTATAAACAGAGAAGCATGCTAATGAAATATAACCACCTATTCTACAGGAACATAAAAGTAAGTCTTTAGTTTTAGTTTGCTAAAATTGCAATTATTATATTTATTTAAAGTACAATTTTTAAAGTACAATTGTATTTATTTAAACTAATTTTTCCTTTCAAACTAATCAGAAGTTAGAAATAAATTCACGGAGGAAAAAAGACTCCAGAACACCAACAACAGTGCCAGTTTTAATTTGCCAAACAACAGCTCAAGGCCTCACAATCCACAGACATTCACAAAATTTCACTTGGCTTGTTTGCTTTGACAATTTTGTGTGGCCTTTTAGGCATTCTGCAAAGTACAGGTAGTCCTCAACTTACCACAGTTCATTTAGTGACCGTTGTTATGACCGTAAAAAAGTGACTTATGACTGTTTTTTCACACTTACAACTGTTGCAGCACCCTCATGATCACATGATCAAAATTCAGACATCTGGCAGACACTCATATTTATGACAATTGCAGTATCTCATATGATCACCTTCTGTAACCTTATGACCAGCAAGGTTAATGGAAAAACCAGATTTATTTAACAACCATGTTACTAATTTAATAATGGAATTATTCACTTGACAACTGTGGTAAGAAAGGTAAAACTCACTTAGCAAATGTCCCACTTAGCAACAGAAATTTTGGGCTCACTTGTGATCATAAGTTGAGGACTACCTGTATGAGATAATTTATGACAGAAAAAAAGAACCATTCTCCCCCCAGTCAAACACAACTCTGCCCTCAATGAAATCGAGTTTGACACCTCTGCTCTAGAACCATGAGCAGTTGTAAAAAGGTCTTGCTAATATATGATATATTCTAGAGCAGTGTTTTTCAGCCTTAGCAACTAAGATGCATGGACTCCAACTCCTAGAATTCTTCTAGAATTCATACTAGAAACTAGCTAGTATGCTAATGTGCTAATTGAAATCCAGACATCTTAAAGTTGCCAAGGCTGTGAAACACCATTCTATTTCTTGCCACATAAGAGTCCACAATCTGGTTGCTTACATAATATGAGAATACTGTGCCCATAATCAGATTTTTCAGCAATCTCATTTTTCATAAAAATGTCATATAACGAAGTGATAAACTAACCGCTAGACAAGAAACAAAAGCAGCAATATAGATTTTTTTCTGAAGTCAGGAAGAAAGACAAGACATCTGGTTATGTCTGATTGTTGTGCCTTGGTGCAGTTCATTCAAAAAATATGAAATCCTATTAAAAATAAAACATACATGATTTAGATGAACTCCAGTCCAGATCGTTCCTTTTTAGAAGCAAAACTTTTTAAATCTTAATTTATAATGAAATTACCAAGAGACTTACCAGTAGGAAGCAAGCTCCAAGCAAAAGGGTTTTCGTTTTAACCTCAAGATCCATTGGGAATTGGATTAAGAAACTGCTGGCATCTGTTACAGCTTCTGCTGCCAATCCTTTCCATTTCCTGGTGATTTTTCCAATTGATGATTTTTGATTGAAATATTTTATCTGATTTTAAACAAGTAATAAAAATATTCAAGAAAGATGCCATACTGTACAGTAAGGTCTGGTGCTAAGAATGACCCTATATGCAGCTATGAATTTCATAATTTCATGTGTGTGTGTGTGTGTATATACTGTATGTATATATATATATATATATGTATGTGTGTGTATGTGTGATGTATATATAAATTCAGTGTGTGTGTATTTCTTCATTTTGTAATAAGGGTAATAATATTATCAATGCACCATAGTCCTAAATACAATGTGACATTTCACCCTTAGTGAAAAATCAGAATTTGAATTCTATTGATACATAAAACATTAGCTATGAAGGTCTTAAAATGTGTAAGCAAGCACACTCAGTAATCAGCAGAACATATTATGGACCATATGAATATGTATTAAAAATAATAAGCATGAATTAATTATTAGCTAATTGGTGTAATTATCTTATACAGTTTGCCTTATGAGAAAACTTTGTGTGTGGCTTCACTCATTGTAATTCATTCACTGACTTAAATATGATATTTTCACTTACAGTATGTATTAATTTTTTTCTTCGGATTCAGTACTGAAATGTGAAATAATTTTATAATTGTTATGACATCATTCTAAAGATATTAGTTTTAAGAGCATTCTGGTCAGAAATGCAAAATGCATATTAGCATAATAAACAATAACAATAAATATATGAGTACCATCCTCCAGTATATCTTCTAAATTATTATCATATTATATATTATCAAGACTTTATATTGAAATATAAAGTCCGTTGGCTACAAAGAAGAAAAAGAAAACAATGGAGAGGACTGTATGCAACAATCCTATTTCTGCTCTTATGAAATAATAGGTTTATCAATATTTAAACTTAATATATTCCAACACTGAAGGGTGGCCGAAGACATCGCGTATCATCTTACCTGAAAATGAATATCCCTGTTAGCATGGCATGATAAACTAGGTCCATGCAATTTCAAGATGTTTTATCTGGCTTCATTCTGAATAACAAATCTTGGTTGGCAGATGTAACACTTCTGCTTAACATGTCCAATGGCTGTGCCTAGTGGTGCTTGAACCTCAAGCTTTAAGGGAAAAAAACATGCAGCAGAATTCAAGAGCAGCATTTTGTCTCACATTGAGATGTGTTAACAGGCTCTATTACTGTAGTTAGGGTTGAAAAGCACATGGAAAATTAAGACAATGAATGATCAAAATTTACTTGAGCATGGAGTTGGACTAGAAGACTTCCAAGGTCCCTTCCAATTATGTTATTCTGTTAAAAAAGGGACTTAACTGCTAATGGGAAACAGAAGAGCTTTAATATGTTGTTCTTACGTTTTATGTCCTTGGTTTTTTTACTTTTTGTGGTAGCATTAAATCACAAACAGCAAGAGCTTGACTTGCTCAGGATCACTGAATGAATAACCTTATGTACACTAACATATGTGAGTTGCAAAAAAAAATCAACAACCACTATCTGATAGCTGAGTTTGAGTTTTTTCAACCTCTTTGCTTCCACCTAATAGTCATAAGGATGTTTGTAGCTTATATTTGATACCCCTAGGTTAGATATGAACCTAATCTCCCTAATCTGTCCCAGCATTTAACAGCTACTTCAGAGAACTCTTATAAAGGAGTTCTAGAGGAAGACAACAACTTGGGGACAGTTATTGTACATTAATTATTATTGTGTCACCCTGTTTCTGGTTCTACCAGTATCCTCATAAATAGGAAGTCAAGATACATACATAGCACATAAGTATGTGTAACAAAAATCTTCATAATTAAATACTATGGTAATAATAACCATTTGAGAGAAAAAATTGAACACTAATTTCTCTTTCTGTGAAGTTGCTTATACTTTTTGATATTCTAGGAAAAGAACTATTGAACAAAGCAGCCCAAATGAGCAGATGGGTTGAGTTTACCTTTTGTAGGCAGCAAATACAAGGACAGCAGCAACAGACACAATGAAACTCTCTTGACAATTGTATGACTGGTTGGTTTGTACTATCGAAGAGTTTTATGGTAAATGATCTGCAAGGCCCATAACAGTTCAAATTATAACCATAATTTTCTTCAACTGCAAAGTATACCCCACTGGCCCATGGGATTTTCTACTTCATACTTATTACAAGTCTCATAGCCACTTATCACTGGAAAAAAAGAAACATTGATAAGTTAAAGAGCTGTGTCAAAGTCTTTATATATTACTAAAAGTGCAAGACAATGCATCATAGGGCAACAGTTTTGAACCAATGTACCTCAAATGAGCTAACTTACAGAATGCATCCAAAATGACTTTCAAGAGAAATTTGAGAAATTTCATTTTGGTGTTAATAAATGCATGCAGTAGCCCAAGAAGAAATAAACAAATATTCAGTAACATACAATGTAAATAGTGTAACAACCACAATGTAAGAAAACAGATAAAATACTATCAGAATACATCTATGAACACAACTAGTAGTCTGAAGACACAATGCAAAATCCTTAATTTCACAACAAATGAATAGACTTAACCTAGTTTCAGTTGGAAAACTAAACATCCTTGACCAACTGAAATCCAAACATGCTGAGGAATTCCTGGAAATTTGGCACTCAAATAAATCAGCTAGCAACAGGCTTGTAGATAAATAACATTTACAAAACATGCAAAAGAGAAATAAAAAATTTAAAAAGGAAACAAAAAACCTAGAACTGTTTTTTCGTTCTTTTCATCAGCAGGGATTTCTAACAGCAGCAACACAGACAAACAAACAGTAGACAGCAGCCTAATCAAGGAAATACCAAGGAGGAAATGAAATTTCCACTAACACTGATAGGACAAGCCACTGTATAAACAGATAGGAAACCTCATTGCTTTCTTGCACTGAAAATGTTACCTAGTTGGGTAACAAAAAGTCTGCAAGAAAACAACCAAACTTGGAGAGCACCAAGGACTTCACATTCAATTCTGAGATATTCTCTCCTATTAGAAGTGCCAAATGACTGGTTAATCACTGCCATAAGAGATTAAAATAAGTTCATCATAATCAGGGGGAAAAGTGAAAGAATATGGAGAAGCATCTAACAATGTATTGCCAGTGGGAGTGTCTGCATATCTACAAATACCACTCCTGATATTCACCATATCCAGTACTAATTCTTAAAAAAAAACAGTAATGTCATTTAAAAATCAGTAAACAGGAAGGTGACATTCTTAAGCCCCTAGCATCAACTTTCATTACAAAAAGAACTCTCAGAATGCAACTGCCTAAAAACATTTTTGTAAAATAAAAATGCTGTGCTATAGCAGTCCATAGTTGTGGCCTTGGAATTAAAAAGGCTGGGTAAGACTGGGTGATAAATACATCCTGAATAGATGAAAGGATTGATGGGTCATAACTTTCCTAATTTATTTTGTAGTAAATGAGAGTTTTGAGACCAGCTGTCATTTTCACTCTAGATACTGTTTTCACTCAGGGTGAAACTTACAATATTGTGTCAATTTTCTTTGCTAAATTAAGTGATGTGATGATATTTTATTGTCCTATATTGATTTCTCCTACAGTCATCCTTCATAAAATAGTAAATTGGAGCCAAACTGGTTCATAATCAAAAGGGAGAGCTATTTTTGTTCATAAAGGACAGTCGAATAAACCAGAGATTTCTGTGAAGAAAATATTATTTTCATTTATTTCTCCTTGGAGTTCTCTAAATAACCCATGGAAATATAAGAGCTGAAATCAACTCACTATTACACTTGATTAAATTATATATCTGGAGCACCTTTTCAAGACCTTCTTTTTCTAAATAATCTTCATTATTCTCTTATATCTTCTAATATTTGAAGTGCTAAAGCAAAGGCTGGTTTTAAACCAATATCAAAGTTGTGGAGTTGTAGTTGAACAGTATCTGGAAATGCAGCTTCCTGTTATAAAGGAAACAAAACTTCCTTTATAACAGGAAGCTGCATTTCCAGATATTGTTCAAGTACAATCCCATCTTTTTGTTAATAGTGTTGTCACTCTAGAATACCCTTATACTTAAGCCAAATTTATCTATTTAACTGAATGCAGATTTACAAGTGGCTATTTAAAAGTCTCCCAAATGGCTTTTGGTGATGGTTGAAGAGAATTGGACTTGAATTTTAATTCTGATGACTTTTAAATTTTAGTCCTAAGGCTACATTTTACAAACTACAAACTTCAAACGCACTTTAAATCACGTATAGTGCTTCATTTCCCAGGCACACTTAGGTAAGATAATCCAAATGTACATTTAGATTTTTGCTATTTCTAGTGCCACAATTCACAAATTCTAAATATTTTACTTAAATGTTTTGCTTCATTAATTAAAATAGCAATTCACTTTCCATAAGGGCTGCCCAGAGGTATTCAGCCAGCTGCTATGGTTGCATTTAGCTGTAGCATGAACAATCCTTTCTCTAATTAAATCCCAATGCATTATTATTTCTGCTAAAGTTTGTTATGCTATAATGAAGCTAAAATTCTTTTTTTAAGTTTTAGTAAAGATTGCAGAATTAATTGCACACCTGGCTTTTTTATTTAATTATAGCAGCACTCTAGAGGTATATTGATACTTTGATGTTAACTAACAATGTGTTAGGACAAAGCAATTTGCCTTCCTCAAGATATTTTTGGTTATAACATCAAAATTCCTTGATGGATGTTGAAATCCAATTGTATATACATCATTCTTGGGATTAGATACATCCTACATATAGATATTGGTATTAGAAAGATGAATAAATTATACAGAAATGAATAAAATGAAATACTCCATATAAAAAGTTATTACTTAAATGTTCTTTACTACATATTTGAATATATTTTATGTACATATCAATCTGTACTGCAAGATATTTCAATAGATTATAACAGATAGATCTGTACTGCTATGTTTTTCCAATTTTCTTACCATTTCAGAGATTATCATATTGTATTTTAAAACTGTAAATAAAATTGCATTTACTGGTCTTTATTGATTAGTTAAAAATGAAGCAGATGACTACATGTAATCTATTCATCCAAATGATGGACACTGGATGATTTTGTATATTGTGACACTGTCATAAAAAAGGTTAAACTTCATAGTTTATAGATGATTCTTCATAGATGATTCACACAAAAAATATTTCCAATTTTAAAAGTAGTTAAATTTTACTTACACTCCATTTTTCTTGATTATATCTTCAAGTTGTTCTGGAAAAAAAAAACAAGACACCTCCAAGAACCAGTAGCAAAATCAAATGTTATATTTGGCAAGACCTTTTGTAATGAAGGCTGATTCTACTCAGATGACTTTTTGCCTTATTTAGCAGTGCTGAGTTTTCTTTTAAAAAAAAGCATTGGGACAAAGTACTTCTGAACTTGCACAAATACAACATTGCACTGCTGCTCCTTAAAGCAGCTACTTTTTAAAACTTCTGAAAAGAACATGCAGCTGCTTTAATTCTATGTTTGTGTAAGTTCCAACTTCCTCAAAGTCATTTTCAGGAATGCACAGAGGTATTCTTCATTTTTTGTTCAAATACCATGAACTATAAACATGTCAATTTTCTACATTATAAAGAGCACTACATTTTTGTCATGTGTATATTCCACTAATTTCTATCCTCCATAATAGTAGATCATGCTATGTTATGATTTTACAATTTTATAAATCCACACACATTGTCTGGATTTGCATATTGATTTTTGAAAGTCAGTGGCCAAATTCTTACAGACAAAAAAACAGCTAAAGAAAAATCTAAATCATAACTTAGTAGAATGTTAATTCATGCTTGGATAATTACTCATTGGCGTCCTGTAACTTGCTCTCCATGGGCAAGTCTTTGAAGCCAAACTAAATATCTAATGTAAGTCTTAAGTGGTCCTTTTTCATTCATTTACTTATCACATAAGCTTATTTTTGAAAAAGATATTTAGTAGCATTCCTTGGTGAGAGGGTATACAATTGATAATCCAGCATTAATTTGTATGAAGTGTCATGCTCTTTTCCTATAATTTTTCAGATCTTTCCCAAGTGAAATTAATGGGGGCGTTAATCATGAGACTTTCACCAAGGGAGCTGAGCTCAAGGTGTCACTGGGCTCTTGGATCAGTGGGAATGATCATTTTCCCCTGACAGATTTTTCCCTATGTAGAAGACACTGTATTCCTAATTTCTTTATATAAATTTGAGGGAAGATAAAGGTTTTATTGTGAATTACAAATTTCTAGACATCAGCTCTTATAGTCACTAAAATTGAATTTTAATCATCATCCAGATAAGCTTAATCTCTGGGGTTGTTTCATAGTTGAATATCAGCAATAAAAGACCAATGCTGTGAGACAAGGCGATGGTATAAGATAACAATAGCAATAGCACTTTAACTTATATATCACTTCATAGTGCTTTTCAGCCATGTCTAATTTACAGAATCGGCATTTTGTCCCCAACTAACTGAGTCTTTGTTTTACTGACCTCAGAAGAATGGAAGTCTTAGTCAACCTTGAGCCAGTTAGGATTAAATTCCTGGCTGTGGACAGAGTTAGCCTGCGATATTGCATTCTAAGATTCAGTGCTGATTAATTCTATATTCTTCTTTGGAAGGTTTTGATGAACTCATCTTAAACAATTTAATATGAGTGGTCTGTTGGAACTATACACAAAGTGGAGTTGGCTATATTTTAAAATACACCGTTTAATTGATTGAAAGCCAAAATAACCTATTATTTCAACATGCCTCTAGAAGCAGTATAAAACTAGTCCAAAGGTTCCTGAGTTTTTCCCCACAGGCTAAATGCAAATTCTATGTATCACCAATGACCACAGTTAAAGCAATGTTATAGATTTAAAAGCAGCAACAAAAAAGTATAGATATTAAGAAGTAAATCCAAATGTGATGACCAGACAAGGGCTTTATTATGTTTCTTAATTTAAAAATGCAGTTGGCTCTAATAAAAGTAGTGATACTAAAAACAGGGTGGGAAAATCTCTATTCTCAGTTGACACCTTTCTAGATCAGTGATTGACCACAGGTGGGCTGTGCCCCAATGGTGGTCCATGAGAAAATTTTGGTGGGCCGCAAAGAAATGCCCCCCCAAAGCAATTAATCCAGGCTGCATGCAAAACGTGGCTGTGCCGACCTCATGACCCACCCACTGACTATCCCCCCTTTGGCTGAGCATAAAGGCCACCTTTGAAAAGCACCACTTTCTGTTGCCTTCCTGATCTCAGTTCTTTCACCCCAGTGAGAGCTATGTTTCTGCTCACTTTCCTTTCCTGTGCAGCGATGGCTGGGGCCATGGGGGGGGGGGCAGCAAAGACATCATGGCTGCTCTCCCCCCTCAGCAAGCCAGGCCTGAAGGAATGCAAAGAATTACAGGTGAGTGGCAGAGAAATGCATGTTGGAAATGCCAACACACGTTTCCAGCATGCTCTCCTCTATCCCGAAATAGGATTGAGTGGGGGGAAGGGAGCTGGGGGAATGGTAGGAGGGAATGAGAAGACTGGCTGGCTTTCCTTTGGCATGGGGTGGGGTGGGGAGAAGACCAAATGCCCAGACCAAAAGTGTGCCGAGGAAGACGAGCTCCTAATAACCAGCTTATTTGTGCAGGCGAGAGCTCGAGCTTTTCTGGGCTTGACACCACCCTCTTTTGGCCTCCACACAGGGAGGGACCCTTCTCTGCTTGGAAGTGGTGGGAGAAACCTGGAGCATAGCCTCAAGGAGTCCTCTTTTTGTGTGGAGGCCTCGGCGTTTCCAGCCCAGGCCTCCTTTCCTCCCCCACTACAGGCAGCCACACCTGGCAAAGGAGGGAGAGGTTTCTTCTGATTTGGGGGAGATATGAAAAGATGTGGGGAGCTCTGCTTTTCTTCCATTTGAGGGGGAGCCGGTTCCTTCTCGTCCAGATCTTCCCAGCCTCCAGGCACCATGTGGCTTCTTGAATCCTCTCTCTTTCCCCCCAAAGGATGAGAGAAGCCCCTCCTTTCCCTTCACTCTGCCCCAGATATGTTTAAGCATTTACAATTTTGTTATAATTAAATAAGCATTTTTATAAATTATATATAATATATAATATATATATATATATATATATATATATATATATATATATATATATGTGGATCTTTGGTTGTTCGGGTTTTCTCCCGCGTAAGATTCGAAGTATCTAGGCAACGTTTCGATGAAGTCTCATTCATCATCTTCAGGCTTCTGTCTCCGGCTCTGTGCTTCTCAGAGTATTTTTTTAATATTAAATCTATATTTAACATAAAAAATAAAAAAAATTATTAAATATGTTATCTTTTTTTAAAAAATGTATTAGTGGTCCTTGGGATTTAAAAGTATGAGTTTGGTGGTCCCTGAGGTCCAAAAACTTAGTGTCCCCTTTCTAGGTAACATCTCTTTTAGATATCTATTTTTAATCCATTAAAGTGGAAGAGACCTCCTAAGCTCTCATACTGTCAAACCTACCCTTGTTTTTGTAGGTAGTCCTTGATGTAGGACCACAATTGAGTCCAAGATTTCTGTGGCTGAGCAAGGCAGTTGTTGAGGCTTGCCCCATTGTACAACCTTTTTTGGCACAGTTGTTAAGTAAATCACTGTAGTTAAGTTAGTAACATGGTTGTTAAGTGTATCTGGCTTGGCTTTGCTTATCAGAAGGTTGGAAAGGGGGATCAGATGAACTTGACTCACTGCAAACATCATAAATACTAACCAGTTATCAAGCATCTATATAAATCACATGACTGTGGGGATGATGCAATGGTCACAAATGTGTAAAATGATCATGTCAAGTGTTGTTCTAACTTTGAATGGTCACTAAATGAACTGTTGTAAGTCAAGGACCACCTGTATTTAGAAGTCTCCATTCTTTTCTGTCCCTTCAATATTATTCTATTTCAGTCTACGTTTCTCTGCTACACGGTTTCCTTTTTAACACCTCTTTTCAGTTTTGCCAATAAAGCTTTGCACTAATGCAATAAGAGTTAAGTCTAGCATTAAAGGGCAATTCTGATACACTTCTGACACAAAGCTGTCAGTGGGTCACAAATGGGTCATGTTGCAAGAATGATAGGCAGGAATTCTCCAAAGATTGAGGGTGATAGAAGAAGGGGACCACAGAGAATGAGGTGGCTGGATGGAGTCACTGAAGCAGTCGGCGTGAGCTTAAATGGACTCCAGAAGATGGTAGAGGACAGGAAGGCCTGCAGGAACGTTGTCCATGGGGTCGCAATGGGTCGGACATGACTTCACAACTAACAACAATTCTCCAAAAGGTGGGAGGCATCTGCTATTAGATGTTTTCAATGATTCCTTTCCCAGGCTGGGAGTTTCTGGAAGCATTAGAACTAAAACTCCGAGCCAAATTATAAATGAACCAGATTTTCCATAAGAACTCATTTTGCAGAACATGCAAGGCTTAAATGTTGCTAGCTAGTTTTGTAGCTGAGATAACATATAATCCCTTTCAGGTTCAATGCATTGTTCAATAGAGTTAATTCAGTAAACCAAGGTGTGGCTAATGATACAAAGGCATGGTGAAAAATTAAAAGAGAATGCTATCCAGCAGGTACAGTAGATGCTACTCAAAACACCAGGAAAGAATAATTCTTAAAGACTTCAGTTATGAGTCAACAAAAGAACAGTGAAAAGGTTTTCAGTCTGCAACAGCTACTCTAATAGTATAAGGCTGCGTAAAGTTTTAGTGATCATGTACTGCACTTTTTTGGGGGGGGAAAGAAAGACCTTCTGAACATCACAGCTACAGAAAGTTGAGCATTGTCCATTTGGTGTTGGTTTTCTAGGAACTGTAATCCAAGAAATCCAGAAGCATTAGCTACCTCTCCTTCACCCAGTTGTATCAGTTAAGTATCCCAGTCAAGAGTTCTAATCCTAAGAAAAATCAGTACAAAAGCCAATAGTTTAGTGGCATTTATAAGGCATGCAAAACATGAAGTCATAATTTATTAGTCTGCACATCCCATTGCAAATATACAAGGGGAAAATTGTGATTAATTTATTCCATGAATTGCACTAACCTGAGATGCATAAAGGACACCGCCACCCCATCCCCAAGAAACAGCAAGTCCTTCCCTAAACCATTCACAATAATTGCAAAAGGGGAACTGAGGCTGAACAGATCAAATACAGGCCAATTAATTTATTTTCCTTCAGGAAGGAACCTGGCAACGTTCACTTTTTCTTTTCTAAAAACAGCACGCAATCCAATTAAAAAAAACACGCACTCACCTTCAGCCTTAGGGTTAAAAGAGCCAACGATTCCGGATACCCTGATGCATTCAAATCCTCATCACCCTCATCCAATGATACATGTACTGAGGCTGACGGATGCTGTCTCCCCCCTCCCCCCCAAAAAATCTCTGGAGGTACAAAGGCTACCCACCACCGCTGGAAGTAAATTACAAGGCTACAGTGTTTGGTAGCCTGGGCTGGAGGAAAAAAGTGGCTGACGAATGTAAGATAAACATAGGCATCTCGGGATAATGTTGCAGGATCTAATCTGGTCGGTCACCGGGATCAGAGTTTTAGTCTTCCGAACTTTCGGACTCGTGATGAAGGAAGCAGAATTCTCTAGCAGAATAAGATTAAGTTCCCTCAGGAGAGGCTCCAGCATAAGTAGTCCGAAAGCTCGGGAAATTAAACCTCTGATCCTGGTGAGCGATTGATCCTGCAAAAAAAAAAGTGTCTGGCCCCTTTATTGCGCTGGTTTCAAGCGCCCTGCCTCTGGACGCGAAAATAAAGATTTACTAGACAGAACTATAAACAGTAAACGGGACATGAATAAACCCCAATACTACTATTATAACTACTTCATCTCTTTTGCGAAAGGAAGAAGCGCCTGGAAGTGCCTGCATCTTAGAGGAAGAAACCGGTTTAATTAGTCCTGCGAGCTAAGCTAAGTTACTTTCCTGTTGTTTCCTTTTCTCTATGATAATGTCTCTGTGCGCCCCAGAAGTCAGAAAGGAAGAGAGAACTTATGTTTCGAAAGCAAGTGAAAATCCAATTTACGTGATAAGATAGTTTCGGTCTCAGGGGAAGGGGATCCTTACCTCGGCTTAACTTCGGCTTCGTTTCTTTACAGCTTAAAGTGCTACACTGTACCAGTGACCGCATCCGCTTTTGTTTTCCACGGATGGAGAACAAGGAGGGGCAGAGGAGGGACGGGGACCAAGTAACCAGGTATGAAAGGGACGGAAAGATATGGGAACACAACGCTAGACTCCGGCTAAGACAAGAATAGGACTTCCGGGTATGTTGTCCACCTGTGGATCTTCGTGCCCTACAAAAGGTCCATCTTTTCTTCTACTTGTAATATTCTTGGGAGGATGAAAGGCCTGTGTTCTAAAAGTAGGCAGAGGGCATTTGGAAGACAATGCAGTTGTTATTTATGGAAAGTTATACAATGCTCCTGTCATGCCCTGATTTCTTTATTCATTACAATACATGATTGCAAATAGCTTCCAGGGTTGGGTTTTGCTTAATGAAACATTAAACATCATTTTCACATTCTCTGTTACATAACTTGGGATTTCCTCTTAAGATATGGGCAACCATACAAACCAATTTATTTAGAAGCAGTCTATTTCAGAAATAACAATGAGATGTATTAAGGTGTGGAAAACCATCTTTTTTCAATCCAAAATATTTCATTTTTCAGTGAAAAGGGGGAAATTAGATCCTTGAGATTAAATATGTACCATCCTGACTTTTATATAGTATCAGCATGAAACTATAATCAAATAACAGACAGCGTCTATCAGTGCTGAGTATGCTCTAGCAATCTCAGATCTTAAAGTTTTGACTCTGCCATAATGCCAAAAAGGGATTTAAGACACAAATATCTTCATTTTTTAAGACATCCATTATCCAGTCAACATCAAATCACAAAATACATTGTTTACATGTCATGACACACCATAACAGACCTGACATTTTTCAGACCTGACATTTACCGTGCAACCATGGCACAGATACTATAAAAAAGAAAAACTATTTTTAAAACATATTTTATTATTTTACTAGCTCAATACCCATCCTTTGCTACAAAACTATGTGGTTGGCCTTAGTTTTTGGGGAGATAAATAAAGGGGGTAAAATTATGCCTCTGCCTACCAGCATCCATTGATATTCATCTAGCTAGCATCCTCTTAGTATGTAAGAGACTTCAGTGCTGTTTGGAAACTGAAACAGTATTTGCTGTGTGAGCAAGAAGGAGACAGCAAGGAGCCTTGGGCATGGCTTAGCTCAGCTGTTCTGTATTAAAGCTGCTTGGTGCTCCTCTGCTTGTTTTTTGCATTTGGAACAGATATTTTTTTCAAGTGGGGAGGGGGAGTAGAACTCCTTAGCATCGGAGAGTGTTAATAATAATATATGAAATACTAATGCTCTGATAGTTATTTCGAAAAATCATTTCTTAGTGAGCACCTAGAAGCCAAAAGGCTCCATTATGGTCATATGTCAAGAACTACCCGTATTTTCTCTTAAGCAGTGAATTGAACTTCAATTGCATAATCAGAAAAATCTGGTTTCTTTCATATAGATTTGAATATTGTATTCATTCATTCATCCATCCATTCAGTCCCCACATTTCCATACTGCCCATCTCACTTAAATGATCTCAGTTGCTTATAATGGAAATACTTTATCATCATAAAAAAATCAGAATCAAGTTAAAAACAAAATTAAAAGATAGGATTATAGTATTAAAAGTTAAAAGGGTGGAAAGAATATCCTCAACCACCAACCATACCCAGCATTCCCTTTGATTCCCATGCCAATTGGCACAGCAAGTTCTTTATGAACTCTTTATGAAGGCCAGAAGAGTGGAGTCCAATTTCAACTTTGGAAGTACGCTGTTCCAGAGGGTGAGGGCAATGACAGAGAAGGCTTGCTTGTAGCCCACGTCTTCTGTAAAATTGAATTTTAGTAGAACTATGTAAAATTTGCCCAAGTTTTTTAAAGGAAAGTGTATATACATCTTTTAAATAAGCAAATGGAAAGTTCCATGTTTTGGAAATATTGTCCTTTCCTGTCTCAATAGCTGAAATCACTCAGAAAAAAAATGCAGATAGGGACAGATAAGCCTATGTTTTTCTCATCACTTGGTACATTTTTACATACTCTAAGAGAAAACATCTTGGAGTTTGATCATCTCCCATTGGAATTGAAACAGTCAGTGTGACCATCAAGTGTTTTTCAGGATTAAATATTGTTTATAAAGGCATTAAATATTATTTGTGATACATTCCACATAACTTCTCAATTGTTTATTGTTAGATTATCCTAGTTAATAAATTAAATATGAATAAATGTATTATTCAGTTTAGTGTTGGATGTTTAGAAATCATAGACTGATTTACTGTATAGGACCTAGCAGAATTAATGCTTTAAAGATCACAGTTTATAATAATCTATATTAAATGGATTTTTAAATAAAATTATGAGGCCTTGTCACTTTTTGCACCAACTAACAGGCAAAACAAGAAAATTCTGGTTTCTGTGGTTTTTAATTGCATCTGAAAAGAAATTATATTTTATCCCCAAAGACTGGGTTTTTGTTGAAGCCTGGACTGCAAAGGATATAGTTACATATTTGCAGATTATTCCATTCCTCTCTAAATAGATTATTGTATAATTCTCTCATGAAATTCAACATGTTGCAATATTACAGATAAGTTGTCACAAGGATTATTCTCTCTTGTCACATCATAATAATTATAAATAATTAAGACTTTCTTTGGAAGCTGTCAAAAGTGTAATTATTTCAACCTGAAGAAGGCACTGACCTGTCACAAAGAATTCTCCTTCTAAGAATTGCTTCAATTCTTGTTTCCAAAAAGATTTCCTGGGTCATAGCTATCAATCTACAGATCAACAATAAATGCTATTTTCTGTTGTGTTACCAGTCAGTTTACACAAAGTATTACACAGTCATAATGATGTAGAGAAACTAACAGCCTTTGGCAATAAAAATATCATGAAAACCAGATTTTCTCCTTTACGGGAATTTCTGTCCTGAAGCAAAAATTGTGCTGGTACAGGTAACATATGTACTAACTCACCCAAAATTGGAACAGACTATAAATCCGTAAAATAAATAACAATAAATAAAATGTATGTGAGCAAAAGAGATGGTAAATAATAGAGAGTGAGAAAGGGACAATGAAAGGAGGAAAAAATTGATTAAGCAACTGATTTGGAGCTTTCCTCCTAGTCTAAACAAGAGTTGCCACAGGGTTGATTATTTAACAGATAACACATAATCATAATTGGAAGGGACCTTGTAGGTCATCTAGTCCAATCCCCCGCCCAAGCGGGAGACCCTACACCATTTCTGACAAATGGCAGTCCAATCTCTTCTTGAAAGTCTCAAGTGATGGCGCTCCCACAACTTCCAAGGGCAAGCTGTTCCATTGGTTGATTGTTCTCACTGTCAGAAAGCTTCTCCCTATTTCCAGGTTAAATCTCTCCTTGTTCAGTTTCCATCCATTATTCCTTGTCTGGCCTACAGGTGCTTTAGAAAATAGGTTGACCCCCTCCTCTCTGTGGCAGCCCCTCAAATATTGGAAGACCACTATCATGTCTCCCCTGATCCTTCTCTTTACTAGACAAGTCAAGCCCATTTCCTGCAACCGTTCGTTATATGTTTTAGCTTCCAGTCCCCTAATCATCCTGGTTGCTCATCTCTGTACTTTTTCTAGAGTCTCAACATCTTTTTTATAATGTGGTGGCCAAAACTGTATGCAGTACTCCAGATGTGGTCTTATTAAGGCTTTATAGAGTGGTATTAGTACCTCACTTGGTCTTGATTGTATCCCTCTATTAATACAACTTAGGATTGCATTAGCTTTTGGGGGCTGCTGTTGCACACTGCTGGCTCATATTTAGCTGGTTGTCCACTAAGACTCCAAGATCCCTCTCATAGTTACTGCTATTGAGCCTGGTTTTACCCAGTCTATATGTATACTTTTGGTTTTTCTTGCCTAAGTGTAGGACTTTACTTTTCTCTACATTGAATTTCATTTTGTTAGATACGGCCCAGTTCTAGTTTGTCAAGATCATCTGGATCTTGAGCCTATCTTCTTGGGTGTTAGCTATTCCTGCCAGCTTAGTATCATCTGCAAATTTGGTAAGTTCCCCTTCTATTCACTCATCTAAGTCATTAATGAAGATATTGAAAAGTACTGGGCCTAAGACGGAACCTTGTGGCACCCCACTGCTTCCTACCCTCCATGTAGACTTAGACCCATTAAGGACTACTCGTTGAATATGGTTTGTCAGCCAGTTGCAAATCCATCTCATGGTGGTGCTATCTATCCCACTTTTTTCTAGCTTACTAAGAAGTAGGTTGTGGTTTACTTTGTTGAATGCCTTGCTGAAATCTAAATATATTATGTCCACAGTATTTTGCTGGTCTACTAATTTCATCACTATGTTGAAGAATGAAATAAAATTGGTTTGGCATGATCTGTTCTTAACAAACCCGTGCTGACTGCTAGTTATTACTTTACTTATTTCTAGATGTTGGCAGATCTGTTTTTTTTTAAATTATCTTTTCCAGTATCTTCCTGGGTATTGGTGTTAGGATGATTGGTCTATAGTTTCCTGGGTCTGTTTTTTTTTCTTCCTTTTTTGAAGATGGGAACCACATCAGCTCTTTTCCAGTCCTCTGGTAGTTCCCCGGTGCTCCAGGATTTTTGAAAGGTGTGGTGCAGTGGTTCTAAGATGACCTCTGCCAGCTCCTTTAAAACTCTGGGATGTAATCCATCAGGCCCCAGTGATTTGTGTTCATCAAGATCAAGATTTTCCAGATTTCCTTTGATTACCAAAGAGAGTCATTTAGAAGATGAATTATTAAGAAGCATAATGCATGTTACTTTAATAACTGAATGCTCCAGGAAATGGTCACAGCTCTGATAACATTAGTTTAGGTAGCTACCTTTTCCTTACAAAGTTTTATGAAGACCCAGTCAAATTGCAGATAAAATTTAGAGGAGGGTCCATAAAATAATCTAGCTTGGATTTTAGCACCTATAGCAAGAAGATGGTCTTCTTTCTTAATCAAATGTATCAATCCTTGGTAGACTCTTCTTTCATTTACTACAATGACTAGAACTTCAATACTCCATATTTCACATGGTAGGCATTATTTATATTGATGGTCTTTAAGATCATATTAAGGAATAATTCATCTTTTGCTAAAATTGTTCTTGAAACCAGAAACTTACCAACTTCAAGTGAATCCTGTTAGTATGTTCATGTCATTAGCATGAATGCAGATACAGGTAACCAAACTAGCAATCCAGGTGTCTAGTATTTCAAAATTGGGAAACAGGTTGTCATATCATGCAGCTGATGTCATCCCTGTTCCTGTCTTACACAACTGGGACTGAAATTCTGCTCCTAGGTCATTGTGGCTGTAAGTTGAGGCCAGGTCTGATTTTCTGGTATTTTCTGTGGCAGTTGTCAGGCAAGTCACCAGAGTTGTTAGGTAAATCATGCAGTTGTGAAGTGGACCTATTATTCCAAGTGGGTGTTTATTTGCTGGACACTGACGAAAGTATCAGTCATTTGACCACGAGACACTGCAATTGGTCATAAGCATGAACTGATTGCCAAGCACCCAAACATTTTACGATGGTCAGAAGTGTTTATGGGCCCTGTTCTGACCTAGGCTTCCCAAAATCACGAAGCTGACTCCTCGTCCCAACAAAACCCCTTTTATTTAGGTTAAAGTGATTTCCTCTCGAGCAAAGTCCGGGCAAACAGTCTTTCAAGTGATTGCACAACTACAGACCTTTATTAGGCTAGTAAAGTTGCCAGGCTGATATCTTCCAAACACCACTCTGCAGAGTCAGAAACAGATCTTCACCCCAATGAATTGAACTAATTGTCTCCTGAAAACACCATTCCCCTTTTGCTCCTCTTTAATCCATATGAGAAAGGCCATTCACCATCCACTTGTGCCTTTACTCCCAAGTTGACCCTTGTTCCTTAACTGTTCCCTTCTCCTGGCAGCTCTGCGCATGCACAGTGGAACAGGCTCCAGCTGTTCTTCTGCTCCACTTATCTCTGACTCTGAAGGCAGCTGATAACTGTCAGATGGCCCTGGCCCCATCTCTGCCTCTGATGCAGAACACTTGTCAGCCTTCCCCAGACTCCAGGACTGGCCCATGTTCCTCCCTAACCTCCTCACTGCACATTTTTAACCATCTCTGCCACTTACAAAATTCGTTTTGGCTTGTGTGGATATTTTTCATGGAATCTCCCCACCAATCTATCAGCATTTACTTTCCAATTATTAACTCAAGTCGCTTGTGAAATGAATAGCCTTTCCAATAAATTAAATATTGTAACTTCCCCCTGAAAATCCTAGAATCCAAAATTTTCTTAACTTCATAATGTTCATAGCCTGCAATGAACAAAGGCTTCAGGGATGCCTGTTCTGCAAGCCTTAAGGAAGAAGTAACAACCAGCTTTAATAAACTACTGTGAAACACCAGATGTATCTTCCCCAACAACCTAGGGAGATTAAGTTTCAGAGTTAGTAGGTTTATTACTTTATTTATCTGAAAAGGCCCTATAAATCTTGGAGTTAATTTTCTAGAAGATAAATATAACTTTAAATATTTAGTTGACAAATAAACTTTATCCCCCGCTTTAAATTGTGGCTGCTGGGAACGGTGTTTGTCAGCTTGTATTTTTTGGATCTGTGCTGCCTTATTCAAGCCTTTTTTGTGTTCTCCCAAGAGTCTTTAATTGCGTCCATCCACTCAATTACTGACATGGATGTGGAGGATCCTTTGGCAATTCAGGCATGGGAATGAACTCCATCCAGTATTGATTTGGAAAGGTGTTAACCCAGTTCTACTATGTACAGCATTATTATAAGCAACTTCTGCAAATGGCAGCAAATCAGCCCAGTTGGTTTGTTGATAATTTACATAACATCTCAAATATTGTCCAATCATTTGGTTAGTCTTCTCAGCCAATCCATTGGTCTGGGCGTGGAAAGCTGAACTCAGATCTTGAAAGATCCAATTGCTTGTATGAATTCTCTCCAGAATTTTGCAGTAAATTGAACCCCTCTATTGAAATGATTCTGCGAGGCATTCCATGTAGTCTATATATATGATTCACAAACATTTTGGATAATTTTCTGGCTGATGGTAGACCTTTACATGGAATAAAATGAACTTGTTTGGAGAATAAGTCCACTACAGTCCAAATTACTGCATGCCCCCCACTGTGAGGTAAATCTACTATAAATAATTTATTGGAAAGGCTATCGAATTTCACAAGCGATTTGGGTTCATAGCTGGAAAGTAAATGCTGATAGTTTGGTGAGGAGATTCCATGAAAAATATCCACACAAGCCAAAACCGAATTCTGTGGGTAGCAGAGGAGGTTAAAAATGTGCATTGTATGATTGTGTTTAACCTAATTTCAATCTTTGTGTTTTATATCGGTTTTCGAATAAGGGAGGGCAGCCTGTCAAGCCCAAAATTGTCATAAGCGGAGCCATTTTAGTTTGCCTTAGTATATATTCTTTTGCTTATTTTCCCTGTGGTAGACATGGGGGCTTGACACATTCCTAAGGTGGGAGCAGTGGAGATAAAGAGAGTGTTATGGCTAGGGTATCTTCTTTCCCGTGGGAAATGAGCTATCCGGGTTTGGGGCCCTGGAGGTGGAGATTTACAACATCAAGTAACGTTGTATTACTTCTATTGGATAATGTGACTTTTTTTGGGGGGGGGGGGTATTTCTAACTTCTAATATTGTGGGATAATTCCAGGTTGGGTCAGATCTGGAATTACCATGGACTTTGCCAATTTGGAAATCTTTTTGAAGATGGACTTTGTTATTTTTCTTCTAACATGGATTTCATTACTTGGAAACCTGACAGATACAGTCATAGAATATTTATTGAATCATGTAAAAACAGCAATATAAAATCTATCAGATATGAACAAAAATAAAATATTTTCCAAGGTAACTTGAGGTATACTTTAAGAAACAGAGCGATCTAGGTCTAAGTAGTCTGAATTTGAAAATTACATAAATAGTATCCAGTACTCAAATATGTTCATATTTACCCTTTCTTGGTATCAGATGAAGAAGTACATATTCAGTCTAATATTTTTTTTAAAAAAAATGTTAGAACGTATCATAATCCTATAATAAGAATCAGTGTAGGAAATTTAAAAAATTATGAAGAGAACACTCAAAAAGTAAAGTAAATTCATATTATTACAATACGTACTATAGACATGCTCCAACACTGTTTGCAAAATAGTTATAAAAATGTAAACAAAATCAGTTGTAAAAATGATATTCTTCCTGGAACATGATTTTTATTTCTGTACACATAGGTAAAACGTATCTATTCAGTCTTAGACACTATCAAATTCAATGTGTATTGTAATGGAAAACATGAACTATCTTAAGATATACTCAAAGCACAAAAACTTTATTTTAAAAGTTCACTTTATATATTCATTATGTACAAAATATAAATTTGATTAGTACTTCAAGTTACAGTACAAAGTTTCACATTAACACTATTTGAAAGAAGGTTGAAGATGTGTGTGTGTGTGTATCTTTTAATATAAATATGTATAATCACTTCAATGTCACTATACATAACTATTTATTCTAAAATAGTCTTCATAATTTAGGAGTAGTTTGAAATCCTACTGATGTAAAAGCCATAGCATAATGCCAAAAGAAAAAGAGTGTTTATTGAAAATGTCTTATAAAAGACATCCACTGAAAATAAAAACGGTGAAACTACTTCACTAGAAATTCCTACAATGAAGATTGTACTCTGTTACCAGACCCCAGCACGTTGTTGCCGATTTTGTCCTGTGTGTTCAAAAAACATGAAATCCTATTGAGAAGAAAAACAAATGGAATTATTAAGTAAATCGCTTGCTAAAATTCAGACGTTCTTCTATTTTAGTCAATAGGTTTCTTTTAATGAGAAAATCCTTACGGTGAGATTCATTGAAATTGACATACTGCGCTACAACTTCCCCAAACCTGAAGAATTATTGGGGCTACGGATTTCAGTATCACTAATCTAAGGGATGTTGGGTTTGGAAAGTGTAGAGAAGACTACACAACATGTGCTGCTTCCACCCTTAAAATTGCAACTCTTTTGGCAGTCCATTCCATAGCCTTAAGATTGTATCTAATCCAGTGTCCTTTGGAAATTTCGAAGTTTCTTTCCAGAACCGGCTACCAAATTTAATACTTGAGGTAATTAGATAATCTTCTCTGGTAGACAAAAGAATTTAGCAATTTTCCTGATGGTTCAAAAAGAAACTCAGTTCAAGCTATAGTAGATTCCATTAGGAACTCCACTGATGTATTACACTAAAAACTCTATAATTGAATTATACAATTAGTGAATAATACAGTATCTGAGAATATTATACTTACTATAAGGAAGCAAGCTCCAAGCATCACAGCTTTTATTTTTACATCAAGATCCATTGGAAACTGGATTCCAAAGTTGTCAGCATCTGTAAAAGCTTCCCTCACAAAACCAGTCCACTGCTTGGAAATTTTTCCAACGTTGTTCCCATCTAAAGATAATACCTAGTTCAGAAGAAAATACAGAAAAAAATTATAATGTAGAAAATTCAAGTATCTTGAAGCAGATATAACTATTACTTATGAAGAAAAATAATATAATAAAATAAAATTGAAAACAAAAATATCTTAGGAAATCAAATTAATATTCCATAGTCATAGGAAATATTTACAATATTATTAAAACAGTACGAATAAGATATTCTAAAACAAGTTAATCTAACATTCAGAAAACTTTAAAAATATGCCTTGTTCTTCATTCCATTTTTATCAAACAGAAGATACTTTCTGAATATAACTCATTCTATCTGTGATTTTTTTTTCTTTTGCTGGAAATTTCCCTTAAACTAGTAATAATCTACATATATAAAAAAGCAAAACACCACTCTCACATCATCACAAAACCTTTAGAAGTGTAAAGCCTACAAACCTGAAATTTGGCACGTATGTTCCTCTTGGCTTCTAGGTTCTCGGTAAGAAAGGATTTTTTGAAATGACCATCAGAGCATTAGTATTTCGTATATTATTATTAATACACTCTGATCAGTGGTGGGATTCAAAGTTTTTTACTACCAGTTCTGTGAGCGTGGCTTGCTGGGCATGGCAGGGGAAGGATACTGTAAAATCTCCAGTCAGAGGTGGTATTGGCCGGTTCTCCAAACTACTCAAAATTTCTGCTACCGGTTCTCCAGAACTGGTCAGAAGCTGCTGAATACCACTTTTGACTCTGATGCTAAGGAGTTCTACTCCCCCTCCCCACCTGAAAAGAAATCTCTTCCAAATGAAAAACACAAACAGAGGAGTTTCAGTTTACTTTCACAGAAGCAAACAGGTTTAGTACAGAACAGGTGAGCTAAGCCATGCCCAGGCTCCTTGCTGTCTCCTTCTTGCTCACATAGCAAATACTGTTTCAGTTTCCAAACAGCCCTCAACTGTCTCACACACAGGACGCTAGCCAGTTGAATACTGATTAATGCTGGTAGGCAGAGGCAGAATTTTTTTTGCCTTACTTTCCTCCCCAAAATCTATGCCCGACCACATAGTTTCATAGCGAAGCACGGGTATCAAGCTAGTTCCATATAGAACTATAAGATTTATCCTAGGTCCCATAAAATGGGAAGGCTGGTTTCCCATATCAGACACAACATGATTAATCTCTTAAAAAGTAGAATATGATCTTCTAGTATTAATTCACCTCAAAATCAATATCTGAACAACAGCTGCAGACTACACAGGGCCCAACAATTTTGAGTACATCTTCCCGTGCTTCATTCTGGATTACAAATTTTGGCAAACAAGGATCCCAGGTCTGTTTAACATATCCAACTGGAGTGCCTAGGGGAGCATGAACTTCAATCTTTAAAAAATAGAAAAAAGAGATAAACAGTTAAATCTACACAAAATTCATTGAAAAGAATATATTTATAACAAAAAGTTTGTTCTTGTTCAACACTCGGTCATAATTCTTGCCTGAAATCCTAGAATGATATATGGTCTTGGAGGCAGACCCCCGATCCCTTCAGAAGATTCTATCAAGTTTTTAAAATACTATATGAGACTACAAAAATATTTAATATGTAAGGACTACCTTCCTTTTTAATGAATCCAGTTTAATACTACTTTTAAATTTAGTTTTTGTCCTATATCTACCTATGATTTAGAGTACACACCTAGTATCCAATTCAAAGGTCAAGTGTGTCTCAGCCCCAAAAATGAAGCAGCCAACTGTTAATACACTGCTTTACAAGGTACATGAAGTCAGACAAGTCCAAAGCACTGAACCGACTGGACTACATGAAACTTTAAAGCGTATAAAAATGGGGCTACATTCACTGATCATGCTGTAAATTCTCCTGTATTGCTATTTCTGTTCACCTTAAACTCAATGCACCAAGTGACAATCAATTCTTGTCATATACTGGTCTCAACTCAATCCAGCAACCTGATTTATGAACATCAAAAGAAAATTTTAAGAATCTAGGATATTCAACTAAGAAGCAGAAATAACAGCACTGTGGGGAGTATCCAGATAGAAATAATAGACAGCCAATTAAGTCTCATCATCATTGGTATTTAAGGCATGCCTGTTAGACTAAGGTCTTATATGGAATGCCTGAAGTCTGTAGCCATGCAGATTGGATAAGATAATGTAAAGTTATGCTTCCAATCTTGGATTTCTTTTGAGTTTTTCTACCTCTAAGTAGTATTAGCTACAGTTGCTTGCGGAACCAATTTGGTTAAGTTAAGATGCTGACCTTAGAATCAGAAGACCATGACCAAGACCTGCCTTAGGCATGAACGAGGTTGGTTGACTTTGGGTCAGTCAGTCTCTCTCTCTCAGTCCAATCCCCAAAGGAAATAGGAGCAGGAAGGAATGTTAGGTATGTTCACTGCCTTGAGTTATTTATAAATAATAAACGAGGGAAAATAAATAAACTTTCTTCCAAAATCTTGAATTAAGAGGAGAAGGCATATGTACATTGTGAAAGTCTTGGTTAACCAAGAAATATTAATTAAATGATCTATTTTTCATGCCATTTACAAAGAATTAAATTTGTTTATTATGAATTTTGTATTCGTTTGCTTGTTCTCACACTTTGATTTACCTATTACAAAGGGAAATGTATTTGCCTTCAAGGGCAATGCAAAGGAGAGAAAAGGTAACACAATGAAACTGGACTCAAAGGTACAAAAATATGTACTTGTTGCTTAGGTAAGAACTTAATCTTAGAGACAGCACAAGACTCTACATTCACACACCGATGTCCCTCCACTTGAATTTTCCTTTTGCCAAATTACCACTGTGAAAGAATATCGAAGTCCAAGATTGTTCCATTGAAGAGGGGAAGGAAACTTTCATATGGCATCAAAAGGTGCTGAAAAGAAATTCTTTGATAGAAAAAGGACCCAAAAGATAGATTGAGATATTTGGAATTTGAAAATTGAGAAGTCAGAGGCAATGAGGCAACATAAATAAGAATAAAGAAACATAAAGAAAATGCTGGCTTTTGAAGGGAAATTGAAAGTGAATAGAAAGCCAGTGTAAGAACTGAAAGAACACATCTTATTGGCTGTATCCCAAATCAATATCCATTATTTTGAGAATCTTAAATTGGCTTTAAATTATCCAAAAGAGTCATGAGACATCAAATGATTCACCTCCTGTAAACAGCAAGGACAGCAGCAACTGGAGCATCTCAGAGGTCGCATGAGATTTATGACTTCCCGGCCCATATTGTCCATGACTTTCATCGTAAATGGTCGTGATGGTCCACAGCAGTTCAAAGTGCAACAGTCATTTTCCTCGGCTGCAAAATACACCCTTTGCCCCATAGCATTTTTAATTTCATATTTGTTGGCAGTCTCAAAGCCAGTAATAACTGAAACAAAGAAACATACATACATAAAGCTGTTTGGTCATTTACATTTTTCACAGTTAAGCTATTCCTCTCTTCAAGAACGCTAATGTATGTCAAATAAATAATCTGCAAAGTTCTACTTAAAGCTATGAGACAGTGAAAAAGGAGAAACATAAAGAGAAAAGATACCCTGCAATTGTATTTAATATTGTTTTCTGGATGATACTAGAGTGTTTTAGCTCCTAATCCAATGTCCCCAAGTACTTCCAATCCCTTCACTAGAGATGCACAATTAAGTAACAGATTTGCATGTGTTCCCAAAGCCTTGGGTGACCTTCCATCCTCCAACTTCCCCCAAAATAATTGGACTTTTAATTTCTAATTTTTGATGTGATAAAATATATGAAATACATGATTGGAGACAAATCATATCAACTATAGATAATTTCATTCCACTTACCTTTAATAAAAATCACATTTAGTTCATGGAGTGCTTTGTGGGCCAGGCAAAAATTTTGCATAGTTTCCCTATGTTCAAAAGGAAGGTTTGAAGGAAATTCTTATTTCCATTCACTAAAAGTTGGTTAGGAATATTCACATAATTGTAAGGTCTGATAAAACAAGATCCCCACATGCACAAATGTTTCCAGCAGCATTTTAAGAAACAGCCAGCAGGTCAAGGAGAGAGCAGCTCATGGAGAGAACAAGGAAGCTCCATAAGACGATGTTTGGGACAGAATGCACACATGTCCATCAGCCATGTATGTCTGGCAGGCCAGATTAGAAACTCAATTTCTGGCTCACCTTTCTTGATCCAGAGGGAACTAATGGAACAAATACTCTCAGCTTTTTCCTGGACTCAACAAACACAATTAGAGTTTCCCTTCCCCAAGTCAATGTTGAGGCAACTAAAATAACTTATTTCCAATCTACAGTACTGCGCGGGGAGAATATTTTTTTCTTCCTTCAAAGGCAACTTCACCTATTTGTTTTAAAGCCCCAAGTGACAGAAATATAGAAATAAGGTTGCTTTAGTTTACATTATGTTCCAGGAACTAAAAGGTAAAACAATTCCCAGTGACCATACAGAATGTAATATATGAATGATATGAAATTATTCCTTTTTCATTTCATTTTTTGGAGATGGGAAATTCTTGATTCCTCCCCTCCCCCATGGATGTAGATGATCTTTTCATTTACACTGACCATCAATTTGACTGCATTGGAAGTCTTTGGTTATATATAATCCCATACATAGGGCCATGACCAATGGTTGGATTCAAATAATTTAACAACTGGTTCACCAAGGGTCAAGTTGGACATGATAAAAGGCATGGCCCATGTCTGTTCTCCAGCTTTGCCACACATGTGGGGTGAGCCTCCCATGATGGCCAACCTGATCCTGGGCAAGCAGGTTGTTAAATTACCCCCTCCCCCACACTATCAAAGTGGATCCTGGGTTCTGCGATGCAATGGAGAAACGGGAAACAGAGCAACTTGCACAAGGGGAGGAGGAGGAGGAGCAGGGAGAAGAAAGAAGGAAAGCCTTTTCCTTCCTTCACGCCAGCCACTCTGTTGCCTGTTTCTCCACTGCAACGCAGCACCTAGGATCCACTTGGATATCCTGGGAGGGTGGGCAATTTAATAACTGGTTTTCCCAAAGCAGTGTGAACTGACTGAATCCCTCCACTGGGCATGATAATGTGCCATCTATGTATATTTTTGTCTGAGAATTTAAGAAGACAATAATTGTATATAGCATTCTAAGATATATTTTTGCAGTATGCTAAACATCAAGATTTGGAGAGCTTCTAAAGCTATTGCACTATATGCAGTCATTGAAAATGCAAATATCCATGAATTCAATTCCTGATAGTGAGTATGAAGCCCACAGAATACCATCTGGCTAAATACATCTGAAAAAAACCAAATATGGGTAGTCCTTTTCATATAGGCAGAGCTGGCACATGAGAATCTGTGGTCCTCTTAGGCTCTGCCTGCTATTTTTGTTGTTGTTGTTGTTGTTGTTTTCCTTCTCTAAACCTAGGTGTGCCTTATGGTCAAGTGCGTCTTATGGTACAAAAAATACGGTATATAGCACTATTAATATAATTCTGTTCTCACATATAAAGACTAGTAAAAGAAATAGTATATTCATCTGAATTTTTTTTCTAAGCCATTAATATCAAACAGTATAAAATACTTACTTTCCAGAAGTTCAATTTGCTGATGGATTAATATCTGATCAATCTGTTATAAGAGTGGATTAAAAAAAATTAGAACTGAGCTATCAACAGATTCATTCTGCAACTAGTCTGTAAGTTATCAACCTCATCATTTAAGGGAAGTACCTTAAAAGGAAACTAAACTATTTTCTTTTTGGTCAATTTTCAGAATTAAAAAGGAATCTTATTTCAGCATCTGTCAGCCCTGATGCCTTTCAGAAAACTGGACCATCACTCTAAAATATCCCACCAGTATAAATAATCTGTCAATTGGGAAAACAAGAAGTGGCAGGTCCAATACATCAAAAGCACACCAGTTTTGTTTGGTTTCAAATTATCGATGGCAATAGAAGCAACAACTTTCACAAATCAAACTACAAAAACAGAACTCGGATTTCTTTACATAGAAGTCCTCTGTACCATTCCAATCTTCTGGCAGCATCTACACCATCAAATAAAGTTGTCCTTTGATTCCACTGTCTCATGGCCATTCTTCTAAACCAGGGGTCTTCAACCCTAGCAACTTTAAGATTTTTGGACTTCAACTCCCAGAATTCCTCAGCCAGCAAAGAATTCTGGGAGTTGAAATCCACAAGTCTAAAGTTGCCAAAGTTAGAGTCCCCTGCTCTAAACCTATACGTCAGGGTTTGTCATCTTCCTCGATGAATGAGACATGTTTCACCAACTGTAGTGCCATGAAATGCAGAAACACTCCTGTTCTACCTGTATCAGGCTGTGGCACATGTTGTTATCCTAGAATTCATTCTAAATATAGCTAGGCTGGTATTTAGTAAATGAGTGCATGTCTTGCATTGAAAACTATTCAGATTCAAATTTAAGCAACTTTATGCAGAGCTGAAAAAACTCATAGTTAAAAGCTTGGGATATGGGCTGCGTTATTCTAGAAGGATATTCTAGAAGGAAGTTCTGCTTGAGAGTCAAATGTGCCACTACTCGGCTTATGTTTCGAAAGGCCATGAAGACCTGGATCTTCGCCCAAAATTTTGGTGAGCATGATTGAAGCCCCCCTTTCTTCATTTTCTCTGTTTCAATCCAGGTTTGTTATCTCTGCCATCTTTGCTCTTTTTTGGTTATGTTGTTTTAATCTTTAACCATTTATGGACTGTTCAGAATTGCTAGGAATTGGGCAGCATTTAAATTTAATAAAACATCATCATCATGTTAAATGAATGAATGGCCTCTACTTTCAGTGACCATTCTTCCTTAAAAGAATAAAGAACAGGGGTGTCAAACTCACGTCATCACGGTGGTGTCATGTGACATATCGGGACTTTCCCCCCCCTTTGTTAAATCGGGTGTGGGCTTGGCCAGCAGGTATCTGGCCCACAGGCTGTGAGTTTGACAGCCCTGATAAAAAACTAATCTGAAAAAGGAGGTGTATAAGGATTTTTGAAAATGTTTATATCTATACCTTTACTTTACACAGGAAAATAAAGAGCAAAAGCAAGGAAAAAAAATAGCAAAATTCATATCCTCATAAAAATATCTGAAATCAAAAGGTAGATGTAAATTAATCTTAAACCCACAGTTCAGTTTCCATATTTTCCACATGACTGTGAACAATTATGAATTAAGTGTTGAAATTTTTGTATAGTAAACATTAAATGACCAAAAAAAAGGGCAACATAAAACTTTTTGAAAAAAAAAAAATCTGAAGGGCAGTCTTCTAAAATACAGTACTGTCCTTTATAATAAAAGACTCCTGGTCTCCATATTTAAAACTTTTTGCCAAGATAAGCACAACTGCAAAAATGAATCAAGCAAACGCAAATTCATTTACACTATAAATTCACTCGCCAAAACCAACACCAACCATAAGAACCTCCGTTGTCGCCCTGACCTAACCATACAGCAACGTGCCCGCTCCCGTGTACTCCGCACTGAACTCAAAAAACGTCTAGACAATGGAGAGAAGGACCTGTACATTGACTACCATGCTGACTGTATCAAAAGTAAGTCACACATCCCACAACTCAGCTTTAACCTTCAACCACAACCCTACCTTAACCAATCCACCATCACCTAAGACTAGGCACGCATGCCCCTAACTACCTCAATTCCAACTACTGCTGGCCTTAAATGCAAGCTACTCAATGCAAGAAGCCTTGTAAATAAAATACCTGAATTTTTCCTCCTACTAAATATGGCTAAATTCGACATTATATTTGTCTGTGAAACATGGCTCAACGCATCTCTCCCTGACTCCATTACCACAGTAAGAGACTATCATGCTTACCGATCAGATCGTGAAATTCGTAGAGGAGGTGGTGTTGCTATCTTCTATAAAAAGTCCTTACATCTAAAAAATATCCAAGTTACCCAGGAGCTTGCTCTTCCTGAGACCATTATCTGTGAACTATCCTTAAATATCACAATTCTATTCTTACTATGCTACAGAGTACCTGATTATGACATTGAACATATAAACAAGCTAAATACATTACTAACATGGGCAGCATCCTGCCCGTACCCTTTTATCTTTCTTGGTGATTTCAATCTGCCTCATATTGACTGGACCCTAAATGAATGTACAACTGAAACCATACACGCAACCTTTTACAATGCTGTTACAAATCTGGGACTGGAACAACTAGTAACCAATAACACTAGACTAAACAACTGCCTTGATCTCATCTTCTGCAATAGTTTGAATTTAATTTACGGAATACAAACTAAAGAACCCTTTTCCAGCAGTGACCACAATATGATTGACTTTTGTCTCAACATACGTCCACACAAAAACCACCACAATGACGTAATCCCCAATTATAACTTCAAAAAAGGCAACTATGATCTTATAGACAACGATCTCTCATCCCTTGATTGGCAATCTCTATTCACTGGATGCAATACTGTTGAAGACCATTACAACATATTTTTACTTGAAGTCAAAAGAGTCATCAAACTATATGTACCAACAACAACTCCCAAAACAAAACAAAAAAACAGATTGCCCATAACAATAAGGAAACTTCAATCCAAAAAGAGATCACTCTGGCGGAAAAACAAATCTGGTCACGTTGCCAATTTCAAAAGCCGATACAAAAATTTATGCCACCAGATAAAGACCGAATGCACCAATTATCACATTAAACAAGAGGAAAACCTTCTAAGCACCAATTCCACCAGTGCTTTTTACAATTTTGTAAACAACAAACTAAAAGATTCAAGGTCCATCCCACCCCTGATAGGACCTAATGGTAAAGACTGCAACAACGACACCATTAAAGCCAACATCTTTAACACATTTTTTGGCTCAGTATTTGTAAACAGCAATGGATCATGCCCAGTATTTCCTAGCCGAACCACAGATAACTACAATGATCTAATACATAAAGATTTTACAGAAGACAATGTTGAAAAAGCACTTCGCAATCTAAAACCATCTCTATCTATTGGACCGGATGGAATATGTGCCTATTTCTTAAAAAAGCTATCCACTGCCATAGCCAAACCTCTAAGCATAATCTTTGAAAAATCTTTCAGGACCAGTTCCTTGCCTAACCTATGGTCACTAGCCACAGTCATCCCCATCTTCAAAAAGGGAGACCCTAGTCTAGTTGAAAATTACAGACCAATCTCCTTATGCTGCGTCACCTGTAAAGTCATGGAATCAATTATTAACCAATCCATCATCCTCCACTTAGAGACAAACAACCTA
The DNA here is from genome assembly GCF_900518735.1 of Pseudonaja textilis. The sequence goes on from NW_020769324.1 coordinate 17,203,312, forward strand.
CTCTCCAATAAACAATTTGGTTTCAGAAAAAAACTATCCCGTAATCTGCAACTCTTACACTGCAAAAACATATGGACTACACAACTTGATCAGGGCAAAACAATAGATGCAATCTACATAGACTTCTGTAAAGCCTTTGATTCAGTGGTACATGACAAACTACTACTAAAAATAAAATCCTATGGTATCTCTGGACAACTGCATAACTGGATAGAAGCATTCCTGTCAAACAGACAACAAATGGTCAAAATTGGGAGCGTCCTATCAAATTCTGTACCTGTCAATAGTGGTGTCCCCCAAGGCAGTGTTCTAGGACCAACTCTCTTCATACTCTACATAAATGACCTCTGTGATCATATTAAGAGCAACTGCGTTCTTTTCGCTGATGATGTAAAGCTGTTCAATACCACAGACAATACTGCTACCCTTCAAAAAGATCTTGACTGTGTATCAGAATGGTCAAACAAATGGCAACTTCAAATCTCAACAAATAAATGCTCTGTCTTACATATTGGCAAAAAAAATCCGAAAATAAAATACAAGCTGAATAGTCAAGATCTTGTTGATGATCCAAGCTCTGTAAAGGACCTTGGAATACTCACCTCTAATGATCTAAGTGCTAGAGCCCACTGCAACTACATAGCCAAAAAGGCATTAAGAGTTGTTAATCTAATCTTACGTAGCTTTTTCTCTGGTAATATCACACTACTAACTAGAGCATACAAAACATTTGCTAGACCAATACTCGAATACAGCTCATCAGTCTGGAACCCACATTATGTATCTGATATTAGCACAATTGAGAAAGTCCAGAAATATTTCACAAGAAGAGTTCTCCACTCCTCTACTCGTTGTAGAATACCTTATGCCACCAGACTTGAAATTCTAGAACTAGAAAACCTTGAATTACGCCGTCTTCGGTCTGATTTAAGCATGGTATATAAAATCATACATTGCAATGTCCTACCTGTCAATGAATACTTCAGCTTCAACCATAACAACACAAGAGCACACAACAGATACAAACTCAAGGTTAATCGCACCAAGCTTGATTGCAGGAAATACGACTTCAGCAACAGAGTGATCAATGTCTGGAATACTCTACCCGACTCTGTAGTTTCTTCCCCAAACCCCAAAAACTTTAACCTTAGACTGTCTACTATTGACCTCACCCCTTTCCTAAGAGGTCTCTAGGGGGTGTGCATAAGCGCACCAACGTGCCTACCGTCCCTGTCCTATTGTTTATTTTATTTTTCTTTTATTTTTCTTATATGTACCCATTTCATGTATTCATAACTATGTATACACTTATACTTATTATCTTGTAAACAATTGACAAATCAAATCAAATCAAAAAAAATGTCTTCACACAATTTGAAGAAATTCAAATTATACTTTATCAGGTAGAAGGAGAAGAAGGTACCTGACTTAAATATTCTAATCCAGGAGGGCAATTTGGAATAGAAGGTGGTTCTGGCATCCAAACAGTGTGGGGAACAGGTTGGCCATAAGTGGTTGGTGCTCCATAAGCTGTTGGAAATGCATACGGAGGCTGTGCTGGAGCACCTTTTAAGAAAAGATGAAACAACAAAACAGTTTTTTAAAAAATAAGCAGTCCATGCAGATTTTTTTGTTTTATGTTTAAGCAATTAGGTTTACCAATGTTCAGGACGTATTATGCATAATTTTCTCCTCCATCACAAAGAAAGAAAAAAAGCAAACAATATATGCATGTGTAGCATTTGAAATGCAACGTAGTTTTCCTTCTCCCTTTAATGAGACACATGATGGGTATCTGTATGATACATTACAATGATAAATCACACTAACACTGTAAACACATATGTATTTCCTTTGTAGTAATACCTAGCGAAAGAAAGACTAATCTGTCCATACTGTATGTGGACAGATTTTGGAAGACATACCCTGGTTATTAATTTCTTTCTAGCATAAATCAAAGTGTGTTTTTGGACTTTTGATTTCTCCAGCTTTTAAAAATTAGCATGACGGCAGGTAAAATGAATGTTTCTGTGGTGGCAATGCATACTAAAGTTCCTAAGAAGGTTCATGCAGTATTTTATTATATATTTTTTTCATTTATTCATCTAGTAGTGCTGGCCTAGAAACCAGGAGATTGTATTCTTATGCATGAAAGCCCTAAGAAAGCCAGAGAGGTGACTTTGAGCCCAACACTTTCTCTCACCTAAAGCATTCAGGGATTTGTGGTGGTGGGGAAAATAGAAGGTAAAAATATTAGGCACTTTCTTAAGTTATTTATATAAAGGCAGGATATATCATTTTTAAATAAAAACTTTTTTTCATTACATTGAGTTACAACAGAGGCACATCAGGGTCATAACTTGTGACCGTTGCAAAGTGAGTTGGTCACATGGTCTATCTGATTTTATGACCTTTTTTTGGTGGTAGATGTTAAGCAAATCCTTAGTTTTTAAGCACATCAGTTATTCACCATGGGCACAGTTTTACCAAAAACTGGAAGTGCTGATTTTTGGCAAAACCATTGTAAAACATGATCACAGGAGCAGAGGGCACTGCAAATAGCCATAAATATGACTCCATTTGCCAAACATATGAAATGCAATCGCTTGGCCAAAGGGGGATTGTCCATCAAATTGCAGTATTTGAGATCCGGACACTGATTTTTCCTGTGCTAATCAACAGGAAGAGCAAATTTTGAATAATGGTTAAGGCATCAGAGTAGACACCCAGGGACCATGGGTTCTAGTCCCACCTTAGGCAAAAAACAGCTGGGCCAGCTGTTTCTCTTTCTCTCTGTCCTAGGAAGGAGGCAATGGCAAACCACTTCTAAAATCTTGCCAAAAAATCTAGAGGGACTTATCCAGGTAGTCACCTGATAGTCATTGATTCGGAGGCAGAAGGAAAAAAAATCAACAAGAAACAGGACTATATTCCAAAAAAACCCTGCCACATCATCCAGAAAATTGCACTACTGATATCCCTCAGCTTACAACAATTCATTTAGTGTCCATCTGAAGAAAAAGTGACTTATGACTGTCACAGTGTCCCAGGGTCACGTGATCACCTTTTGCAACTTTCTGACAAGCAAGTTAATGGGGAGGCCACTTTCACTTAACAACCATGTTACTAACTTAACAATTATAGCGATTCATTTAACAACAGTAGCAAGGTAGGTCATAAAATGGCGCAAAATCAACATCTCACTTAGTAACCAAAATTTTGGGCTCAATTGTGGCTATACATAGGAGGGCTACCTTTACATTCTTACAAAAGTAAGGTTGGGTATGACAGTGTGATTGCTTAGGAGGCAAATAGCTCTGATTTCTACACTTTCTCTTTCCTCTTCCCTTCCCAAATGCAGCATGGTTTTTGGTCATGTTGGAAAGAGATTCAAAATGGAAATGGAATGCCTTCCAGAGACTTATCACTTTAATTCCTATTCTTTAAAACAAACATACTCAAAAGCAGAAAATGAGACTGGAAATTTAACTCAAATTGCTTTCACTAACATCTGACTGAGGATTGATCTGTAGCCCTTAATAAAAGACAGGTTTCAGATTGGGGTTTATGTTCTGCACTTGGTCAAACTTAGGTTTTATTATTTTGTGTGAATCCAATCAATTGGAATTTATTGAAAAAAATATGTTAAAACAAAGGATGACTTAGCCTGATATGCAGACTTAGTCATGATGTGATTTCTCTTTTCAAAACAGTTATCTATTCAAGTTCTTTTTTTTTTTTGCCTCTCTCTTTCTTGGTTAATGTATTTATCCTCACTTCTGAAATCTCTGCAGAATTCTTTTTAACTGTTTTGATATGACATTACTTTCATTCTGCTTTTTTTCACCAGGAATCTTACACTTATTTTGCAACAATTTTACATCTTGGTGACATTTGCCCTGTTGAATGGATGGATATAATTGAACTTCCCCTTTCATATTATTAAACACAATGATAGACTTTTTAAAACAGTAAATGATGGCTTTTAACAGCCTACAATTTAGTTATTTTATTAGATAAAGTGATAAGATTCAGATAAAATATCAAAATGTAGGTTAGTCCAACCTTTAGCTTCTAGGAACGGTAACACAAGAATACCCAGCCCATGAGACATTTCTTCAGTGAGAAGGTTTTGAAAGCACCGGGAGCTTTTTTGCCAATGGAGAACTACTAATAGTGTATGCTTTAAAAAGTGAAAATGTTATATTAGAAATTCAAAATGGAAAAGGCTGTGCAATGCTTTGCACGTGATCCCAATAATATACTTCAAAGCGCTTGAGTGTATGGAAGTCATATAATGCACATACAGCCCTAATAAAGGCAGAGGTGGTATTCAGCAGGTTCTGACCAGTTCTGGAGAACCGGAAGCCACCTCTGACTGGCCGCGGCCCCATCTATTCTCTGCCTCCTGAGTCCCAGCTGATTGGCTGGGTCGTCTTTTGTTGCTCTGCAACAATGGAGCTGGAAAGCAGTTTAGTGGGGTGGGGAGGGAATGGGATTTTGCAGTTATCTTCCCCCAGGAGTGGGGAGGGAATGGATATTTTACAGTATCCTTTCCCTTCCACGCCCACCAAGCAAGGCCCACCAAGCCACACCACGCCCACCAAGCCATGGCCACAGAATCGGTAGAAAAAAACTTGAATCCCACCACTGAATAAAGAGACTCGAAGTTTAAATGGAAATATTCCTACAAAATATTTACCAGGGAAACCTTGTGGAGCAGGGTAAGGAGCCATTCCAGGAGCATATTGAGGATATCCATACTGTGGCTGTGGTCCAGGGTATCCAGGAGCTACTGCTATGGGTACAGGATTATTTGCTAAAATAAAGGAAAGGCAGGTCAAATATTTAGAAATCTTCTTTCATTTAGGTTTACTTAGACATATATGAATCAAATAAATATTTCTGCTTTTTTAATTTTTAAGAAATGCTATCTTATTCGGGAAATTGCAGAAATAATAATAAATTTCAACTTTGAAACATAGGAAAAATATCAGATATCAGATATCAGTCTACATTTCAGTGATCCACTGCTTAACAGGCAAATAATGGGAAAAACAATATATTTAACCTTATATAAAGGAAGTTTTCACAACATGCTAATCTAGGGTGAAATGGGGTTTGGGTATTTCTGTGTGTTGTGGGAATCCACCTTAGCATATTATAAAAACTTGCCAATTTGCTATAGAGAGTATTAGGCAAATTATCTCATTTGAACATAGCCTATGTGCTTTGCTGATATGAATTTAGTATGTTGTATGAACCCAACTCCTTTGTTCGTATTATAGGTATATATTTTCCACGTGTTGCATTGATATTTTTGCCTGCCTTTTACCAAGAATGATTATGCAATTATCAGATGCAACTTGATGGAATGGACATGTTTATTTACTAAATATGTACAGTAGCCTTGGCAGCTACTGTAGATACAGAAATTCTAACAGGAAAAAAAACTTACATAGTTCCAACTAAATTATCAGCATAAAGCAGAGGTGGAAAAACTCTACAGCATTCTGAATTAAATCTACAAGCATAATTTCTATAACAACATACTAGTTCCTCAACATTTAGTGCAGCATATTTCCCACACCAAATTAATAAAAGAATGCTTATATAAATAGTTGCTGAAGGACAGAATTAAGTATATTCTCTGGACCTTCATTGATACTTTTCCTGCAGCCTGCCAAAAGAGTTCAGCTCTTGAGTCTTAGCTACATATTCAGCTATCTAACCCTATACCTTACCAACTGTTTTATCAGAATGCCTGTGATGTACTTTTCACATTTCAATGCCAACTGTTCTACACCAACTAACCCTAAATTACCAATTGATGAAAAAAGAATAATACTCACCTTTATTTTCCATAGTTACATACACTTGGTTCTGAAAAAAATAAAAATTTAAAAGCCTTTTAACTAAAGTATAGTATATTTCCAGTACCGTGCCTGTGAATCAGTTGCTAAAGAGAAAATGTTTACACAAGCTTAACATTTCCATGTTTGTACTTGAGAAAATGTATCTTACCTATTCTTTCTACAGACTGCATAATCTTTAAAACACAATTATACCACCAAACAAAAAGGTTATGTTACAAATTCTGGACCACTCTGTTTCCATTTCAGATTGCTTGAGAACAACATTAGCTAACAGAGTTATAGTCTGGAAGTGGGAAGGAATTTGGGAATTGACAGGGAAAGCTATCTGGCCCAGATCCAATCAGTGCAGCTATATGCTTTTCAATTGCACAATCATTTACATTTGAAGATGACTTTCCACAGAAGCTTCACTGTAGAACTTTTAATAAATCATTCCTATACCCATTCTTGGTTACACTTTTATAAGCTGTTCTAGAATCTCTGTTATTTCTGCTTAACAAGATAGCTTTTTAATTTAATCAGGTTTTCCTGCAATTCAGTTTACAAGACAAAATAACTGATGGCACAACTGTGTCAATCTAAACAAAACCAAATATTTACGCATGGGGAAAGCCAAGATAAAGTATAAGGTCATGTGCTAGCATGGATCTTTTATTACATGGGCAGTGAAGCTGTAATGCAATTTCAGTAATATTTATTATAAAATGAAAAAAAATACAATTATTGTTATTTGCCTTATCCCCATGTGTGGACAATTATAAGTACTAATTTTATTTGTTTATTTTTAGTTATCAAATTTAGAAATAGACCATCTCCCTTACAGTGGGACTTTGAGCTATGTACAAATCAAATATTAAAACATGAAGACTGTATATAAAATAAAATGTAAAAGAGTCAACTATGGTTAAAATTCAACACAAGGCCCCAAACCAGACAGCAGAACCAGTTGTTTTGACATTTTTGAAAGGCCAGTGGGGGGTCGTGTCATCTTTGGAAGAAGGAAGAAGAATGGTCGAAAGGGCAGAAGCAATGGCAGAGAAGGCTTCCTTCCTAGACCTTGCCAATCAGAATTCTTTAGCTGGCTGATTCACAGCAAACCTTCCCTCACAAATGAAGGTCAATATATGTGTCCCAGAATAATGTTCAGGGAAGAAGTTCCCTAAAGATGGGCTGCAGCACGAATCCAAAAGCTCAGGAGACAAAACTTCTGCTTCTGGTGACCAACCCAGATTGGACCCTGCAAACCTTCCCTTCCTAACTGGGTGGGACCAACTGACTTAATGTGGTGAAAACTGTTTTGTATATACCCATGTTTGATTATATTTCTAGAAGCTATTCTAGAATCTCTGTTATATCTTCGTAATGAGATATCCTTTTATTTATATTGATAATTGCCTTTAATGTTAATGTTTATTTATAATGATAATTGCCTTAATGTTTTGATTTGCAAGAGAAAACAACTGATGGTGCAGCTGGATCAATTTAAAAGAGACCAAATATTTACACATGGGAAAAGCCAAGATAAAGTGTAAGTCATGTGCTAGTATGGATTCTTTGTTACGTGAGTAGTGAATGGGGGAATGGGCCAATATAATGGAGCGAAGACGTTCTGTATAATTATTGTTATACCTATGCTTGGTTACACTTCTGGAATCTGAGAAGGCTTTCAAAAGGCTATTAAAAAAGATTTTATTTCTGGACCCATGAGTCGACTTTCTATGGGGTTTGCAGCATACCTTCCTTGGAAAGGCTGATTTATAGGGGCAAAACCTGGTTCATGGAGTAATAATAAACAATATTATTATCATCATCACTACCTCCATCCTTCAGTACATAGTAGGTAGCAAGTCAGGTAGGACTTAGTTTTGGGAAACCACCAAAAATTCCAAGACTGTCCATATAATTAAAAGAAGTAAACCTGACTCCATAAGTCTTTTTTTTTTCTTTTTTTAAAAAAGAAGGAAACTAATAAACATACAAGACCTTACTTCTCTTCCAACATATTTATTTCTGAAAAATAAATAAATAAATTTCTGAAATGTTATCTCTGCCCTGCTTTAAACTATGCAAAATGAACAATATTCTACTAAAGAAAATTCACCATCTTCTTCTAATGCTGCATTATCTTATTGATGACTAGTAGCATAGATGTATTTATATGTTGACAGAGGACACTTTGTAACAATGCAGACACTAATTCCAAACAGATTTTAATCAATTTTCCTATCGTTCTCTTTGTTCAATCTAAACTAAAACTAGAGGTCATTTTATGATTTAATTTTTGTCTTATAAACCTAACATGAAATTGGCAGGTGAAAGGTTACATGAAATTAAAGGAAGTGAAAACTAGGACAAGAGTGCCTCCCAGTTCATTAAGGAATTTCCCTTTACAATGGCTGGAGGGCAGCAAAACAATTTGCATTTTTTGGAAACCGATGAGTCATGTTACATGAGGAACTGGCCACCAAAATAAGTTCAGAATTCTATTATGAGTAAGAAAAGAAAATCACATTGTAGTGAAAGAGTGTTTTTAAAAGAGATGTTAAGCATGTGATTTATGATTATTGTATTCATATTTATCCCAAGAAACCCTTCATACCATCTGCTTCTTGATCAACCACATTCTATAATTATCTTCCTAAAAAGCTAGACACAGGAGCACTGTACTGGAGACATTTCAAAACTGCAGTAGTGCTAGACTGCTCAGCTTTGATTTTCAACAGGTTATGGAAAATCGGAAATAAAATATCAAATGAGATAAAGGAAAAATGGCAGTGAAAAAACATTCCAGTGAAATGGTGTCCTATTACAGGCTTAAATAGTGCCCAAGTAGAAAAATGACGACAGCGTGGGACCAAGCCCTTGATCTCTCCCAAGAGGAACACAAAAGAACTTGGAAGTCAACATTTATTGCCTATACATGGAAGTAAAAGGAAGGGGAACATACTAAGGAAAAAAGTGCTGCCTATTAGTGAAGTCCTTTTATGACTCTGATCTGTTTTAGTACTTTTTAAAACAACATAAAAATGTTTGCAGGAAGAACTGCAAAGAAAGAAGCTTGAAAGAAAAGACAACCCTTTGGCTAAATCCTTCCTGCTGCAGTCCCATAACAGAGTGGTCAATGTCTGGAATACTCTACCTGACTCTGTGGTTTTTTTCCCCAAACCCCAAAAACTTTAACCTTAGACTGTCTACTATTGACCTCACCCCTTTCCTAAGAGGTCTGTAGGGGGCGTGCATAAGCGCACCAACGTGCCTACTATCCCTGTCCTATTGTTTCTTTTATTTATTTTTTATTTTTCTTATATGTATCTATGTTTTTACTTATACCTATTATCTTGTAAACAATTGACAAACACAATAAATAAATGAATGAAAAATAAATGTAAAGAACTTTCTCACCAGCTGGTGGTGCACAGGAAAAGGAGGAGAGTGAAGTCAGAAGGACAGCACTGTCTATATACCATGTATAATCAGGACAGCACCATTCAGAGTTGCCGTGGATAAATCAGAAGGCACATTAGAAACTGACAACAGGCGCAGCAAATTTTTTACCTGTAGAACTGTCTACATCTTAAAGAATATGGCAGATGCCACTCAGTATACAAGCATCTCCAAAGCTAACAGGTGTCATGTGACTTGAGGAGTTGGGGAACTAAGTGTGAAAATATTACATTAACTGTAGTACAGCTAGACTTCATTCTGGATAGAATGGGGAACAAGATGAAGACAATACCATAGGAACATGGCTGAGAACAATCTAATTCCAGGTAGTGTCTGCATTGCGATTTGGCGGTGGTGGTGAGTAGAGGCCTTATAACTTAAAATAGAATAAGGGAGGGGACCTTGGAGGCCTTCTAGCCCAACCCCCTGCTTATATATCCTATACCATATCAGACAAATGGTTCTCCAATCTCTTCTTAAAAACTTCCAGTGTTGGAACATTTACAATTTCTGGATGCAAGGTGTTGAGCAGCTGCCGACCCCAAATATAGATAAGCATGGAAGCCAAAACCTTAGGGGCCTGTAGTGAACCCTTTTAGGTGACCATAGTGTATCTCTTTCTTCACTTCCTTCAAGGTGAGGCAACCTACATTAGCTATTTGAGAGAGGACCCAAAGCAGTTCCAGGGGCGCGGTGAAGCAAAACGCGATGGCTACCCTTTATTAAATACAAAGTTGGGGATGAGGTTGAGGCACGCAGCTGAATATAATAATAATAATAATAACAACAACAACAATAATAATGCCCTGGCAAACCCAAACACATACAAGACACAGCTCTCCTCCGTCTCAGTCGTATGTCTGACATTTGCTCTACGCAAATACAAAAAAAAAGTAGGAAAAGTACCGTAAAGAATCAGCTTTATCGTTATTATTTCAAGAAAGAAATGACAGAACGAGAGAAAGAGGAAGCGGGAACAACGAAACCGAAACCACTTTGGAAAGTAGCTTTCGTTTTTCTGGTCTTTCCGTTCTAAGTTCTCAGGGGAAGAAAAACAACTATCTTAGCTGGAAAACAACTGTAACTCTGGGGAATATCCATCGACTAAATGTCCGGTTTTACCTAACCTAGCCAAGCTAAAGTTTGTTTCCAGTCAGTTGTGCGCTCCGTCCCCACCCTATTTTCGCCTTGTTTTTCTTCCCCATCACTGGACATCCGCGCCCTCCAGCATCCACTTCTGTTGAATTCATTTACCTCGACCCGCGATCTCTGTACGTCTTTCAGATCCTTCCTTTACTGGAAAGGCGCAGCAGGAGAAGAGGTGAACGGCCAACCCCTAGATGAATTTCCTTGGGTCAAAACGCTGGACACCAAACCCCCTCTAGGTGCGAATGCGTCTTTCTTCGGAAAAAATACACGACGTAAGTCACGGGTTAGCCTTGCATCATAGGCAGAAACACCCAGCTGGGGTCGGAGCAGATAAGCCCTTCCTTTAGGTTTGGGGACTGAAGACGATCCTGAGCGGAGAAGAAAAGAGGGAATCCGTACGAGCTACGAAGATTTAACTCCAAAAACGAGAAGTCAATACTTTGTGGGCGGTTGCTGTCTAATTTTATTGAGAAAGAAAGGCTCACGATTGTTAACAAGCTTTCTTTCTGATGTTTGGAATTTCTGGCGCCGAGCTAGACTCAGTCTTATCTCATCGCAGGGAAAGTGGGGAAGTAATTTGCCTACTGCAAATTCTTTATGAATATATTTTCAACTTCCTTGTTGGAGAGTGGAAATTTCCAAAAGAGATCCTCTGTTTATAGTAAAAAAAAAAAAAGTAGATCCTACCCTAAGCTCCTTATTAATTTTTTTGCTGAAACAAGACAAAAATGAACTTGTGATTTAGGGATTTGTTAGTTCTAAAAGGAAAACTAAAGAAAGAAGGAAATTATGCTGTAGAAAGGAAAAATATAATTTTTATATTTATATTTATATTTATATTTATATTTATATTTATATATATATGTTTATATATGATATATATGCTCCTTTATAACTTTTCTTTCTCTTCCCAATTTCTTTTAACTTTTTTCACTTACGAATGTTGCAGCATCATGTGATCAAAAGTCAGGTGCTTGGCAGCTGACTCACATTTATGACGGTTGCAGTGTCCCAGGATCCTGTGATTATCTTTTGCGGCCTTCTAACAAGCAAAGTCAATGGGAAAGTCAGATTCACTTAACAACCATGTTACTAACTTAGCAACTGCAATGATTCACTTAATAACAATGACAAGAAAGGTTGCAAAATGGGCAAAATGCACTTAACAAATGTTTCACTTAGCAACAGAAATTTTGGGCTCAGTTTGGGGTTGTAACTTGAAGATTACCTATATTTGCTATCTGGCTATGGTAGAGAGGGACGCAGTGGCTCAGTGCTAAGACGCTGAGTTTGTCGATCAGAAAGGTCAGCAGTTCAGAGGTTCAAACCCCTAGTGCTGTGTAACGGAGTGAGCTCCTGTTACTTGTCCAAAGTAGAATAATCTGAGCTGATTATTGTGCCTTGAATGAGAATTCTAGGTTGATTTGTTCATTGATCCATCAATTCTCTCAGCTATCCATAGTGTTCTCAGGAATCTTTTCCAAACTTCAAAAGCATCACTAGTTTTCATAATCTGCTTCTTCAAAGTCCCAATTTAGCTTCCACAAATCATCACAGGAAAAAGCACTTCCTGTGTGATTCTGATAGATGTAAGTGTAGGCACAGCATGGCATGTGAATATGTTTCCTAAGAATTTAAATAGATATTTAACAGGTGTTTGTGGCATATTTTTGACTGTTGATAGTCATTCCTAAAAGGCAGAAGACATTCACTACTTCAATGTATCAATTGTCAGTTCTGTAGCTGATTATTACTGATGGCATGTTGCTATCAGTCTGGTGCTCTTGATGTTTAATCTTAGCCCCAGTTAGTCTCACTATGCCCCTTGATTTTAGAAATCACTTGCATTTTCAATCATCAAAGTTGATGTTAGCATTCCAGAAAACCTCCACTCCAACAAATAATTCTGAGACAGGTATCTTCTCAAAAGTTCTGCTTTATTTCGGTAGTAAACTTATACATCTGGGAAATCCTGAATCTGAAACTTTTGGGTTTCCTTGCAGTAAGTAAAAAATACCAATCCACCCCTGCACCCATCATTGCATTGCATGCCCCAATCACCATCTGTCTCAACTTGAGATGTCCCCTCACCCAGGTGCAGAATAACATAACCTTGACTTAGAAGAAGAATGCATAATAGCATTCCAAGAAATTCCCCCCTCCCATTTCCCCAGGCTCAAGAATGTGGCATTGTGGAAGCGTCTGGTGTCAATATGACTTCCAAAGCTGACAGGAGTATCATCAAAATAATTCAGGTTATTGATGCAGGTTTTCTCCTTTAATTTTAAAAATGCTAATTTTCTTTCAATCCCAGCCATTGGCAGAGATAAAATACATTTAAAAAGCATTCAAAAGATACAATTGAAAACTAGAAATACTAGAATTCATCATCTCCAGTGGTCAGTATGGAAATAAGCAGGGATCAACACCAGATAAACAATCAAGCAGAAAGCAATTTCCAGTCAAGGAACCACCAAGGAGGAAACCATACCTACCAAATCTTGTGAACCAAACTACTGTATACAAAAGGAAACAAATCTCACACTCATTCACACTGATCAAATTACCTAGTTGGACAATGAATATCTGGAAGCAAACCACCAAGCATTCCACATTAGTACTCTGAAAGAATTTTAGGTCTTTCTCAATACATGTTGACTCATTTGTTGAGTATCATCTGACATATGGGGCGCAGAGAAACAGGGAGATGACTTTGAAGACAATAGCCAAGAACTATTTTATAAGCAAAGAAGACTGAAATATTTGGAAGAAATTCAAATTTCTCCTTGATTTATTAGGATATAAGAAGGAAAACAGGACAATCAGATTTGTGAGGTTCTATAATTATATCCTCTGAAGTTTGTTTCCTGATCTGGTCTGTTCACTCAAATCTGATAGAGGCTGTCAACTGGCACTATAGGGTGAACCTCTTTACGTAGTATGTTCATTCAATTTGGGGACATAGTGTTTGCCATTTGAACATTTTTCTGGTATCCCATTTTTGACCCTGTTCTTATGTCTTGGCATTTCCCAAACCTAGATAATTGGGTTTTATTCAATAAACTGGTTTAAACCAAGACAACCTGGGAACTAGTTTAAAATAATAATGTACCCATTAGAGCAACCAGCAACAATGGTTCTTCCTCAGTTTTTAATTCTCATAATTTCCAATGAGCGTTATAGGAATTATCTCTTATGCATCAGATTGTGCTGTAAAACTGATTCAAAGGATATTTTCAAAGATAAATAAATTATTAAATCTCTGAAAAAAGGAAGTGGATAAAGAAAAATCCATTTTGCATCATCATGATGGACAGTCAAGAATGTGAAAGGGAACAGGATATTGCTACAATTAAACAATAAAACAAAAACTTCACCTAGCATTTCCTTCTGCTTAACAAGTGCATGAGTATTTATATCTTTACAACTTCTGGATGCAAGTTATTCCATTGTTTGTTCTTTTCTATTGTACTTGTAGTAATATAAGATGATTCTGATGCAAGACTCACTTAGGTGAGATGGGTGGTATAGAAATGGGATGAATAAATAAATACATTTGAAAGGGTGCAGCTGTTCAAACAGGAGTATTAGAGGGTAAGCAAGGAAGGAAGAGAATGAGATCACCATTGATTTCCCAATATATGTGGAATTGAAACAGTATAGAAACCAAACTTTGTGCCTCCATTCTATGACTGTCCTGAAAAGACAAACAGGAAAAGGGATTCATAAGCACACATATCCAGAGATTTTCCTGCTTTTATATAAATTTGCTTTATGTAAATTTATTAGTTTGCATTTTTTTCCCACGAATTCACTTCATATGAAAAAAGACTATTTTGTGATTTGTGTTAGTGTAGTTGATTTTATCCAAAGTCTGGAAACATCAAGACTTCTTCCTGCCTCTCAGTCATTTACTTTATTTTTTATCTATTAATTTACTTAATTTACCTTTTTATTTATTTTACCTGTTTTTTAATTTACTTTTCATTTAATGAACATTGTACAATAGTTAGTACAGCTATGATCTGTTAAGTACCTGTCAACATCCTGATGATAATATCACCTGCTTTTGATTATTTTCTTATTGTTGAAAAAAATAGAAATTGGAAAAAAAGAGTAAACAGTACAGAAAACCAACATATTTGTGTGATTATCTAAATTGAAAGAAGTTTGAGAAGACATAGAAACATAGAATCATAGGGCTGAAAGGTCTTGGAGGTGTTTTAGTCCAACCCAAATCCAAGACAGTAAATAATTAACTCTTCTTCAAGCTTACAACTTCACAAACTTTAAACCTTAACTCTTAAAATTTCTAAGATTCATTGACATTGGCGTACAGGTATGTATTAAAATCTTTTCCACAAGATTAAATATTATTTTGTTTCCTTATTCTTGAGTCAGGAACCTTTGATACGTATTGTATTTCTTACGGGGGTTTTATACTGAATATCTTCCTATCTTCATTGAGTAATCTCCATGCTAATTCATATTAGGAGACTGTCACTTCATCTGTACAATATGCTAACCAAGATGTATTTTTTTAAAAAAAAATATTTTTGAAACAAACAAACACAAACAAAACATAAAAAACATAAAACCATCTTTCAGTTATATAAATACAGTATGTCAGTTGGTTACAAATCTTTTGTGCTATCCTTTCATAGTCCTCACTTACAATTTGTATAGATTCTCACATTATCGATCCAACATATATTTATACATTATCAGTTTGTAAATCGTTCATTTGACTAAACTATTATTCCATTATTTTATACAGAATATTCTAAATTTTATATGAATTTATATTATGCATTCATCCAATGGTTATATATTTTTATATTCTATATCATTCTACTAGTCTTATATTATGAAATTTCCTAATATATTTCATTACCATGTCTTTTTGTCTAACCATTGATAAAATAAATCCCATATCTTATAAGATTGTTTATCTTCTTATTCTCTAATTTCAAATGTCAATTTACTCATTTCAGCACAAACCAGATGTATTTTTAAGAGTAAATGAACTTACATTCACAACTCAGGTCCCCCCCCCCCCATTAGCCTCATTGTCAAATGCCATCCATTGGGCTCATTTTGCACTCAGTGTTTTATTTGCCTGCTGTTGTTACCCTTCACCAAAGAACAATTCTTTCTAAGACTGGAACGGACAAGTTGGAGACATAAAATCCACCAGTGGCCACTAGAAAGAGGTTTCATCAGACTGAAAGAACCAGCAATTAACATTAGCTTGTACATTCATCCAGGACTATAAACCATAGTTGACATGCAAATTATGATACACCTCTGAATAAGCAAAGTCTAGTAAGTTATACACTTGGTAATTTTTATTTGGCTTAAGTATAGCAGAAACTGTAAAAATCTGAAGCAGCAAAACAGTTTCTAGAGATCTCAACAGAGTTCAAGCCCACTTGTACATGTGACATATGTACATTCCCAACATAAATGTTACATGGTTGTGTTATGATTTTCCTACTGAGAAGCTGCTTTCCTTAAGGCTTGGCTGCAATAAAACTCAAAGAGCAAATTTTGCAATTTGTAGTGTTGGGATTTGTATAGCTTTGGGCTGTATTTGTATAATATCTTGCTTCATCCTGCTTTTGTTGACGCATAGTAAATTTTACAGGAAACCCATGAACAAAGTTTACTATACAGTAAATGCTCAACATTTCTGATTCACCTCTTCTCTGAAGACTCTGAGGTCAAGTGATCTGTTTTTCTGTAGCCATTCAACAGGATACAATTGTTCAGCACTGCAGTCTACAACCCTAGTTGCAATTATTGGGAGAAATAGCATTGCAAATTGATGTTATACCATATAACATTGGTAAGGCCATTCTTGGAATACTGCATTCAGGTTTGGTCACCACGATGTAAAAAGATGTTGAGACTCTAGAAAGAATGCATAGAGGAGCAACAAAGATGATTAGGGGATTAGAGGCTGAAACATGAAGAATGGTTGCAGGAACTGATATGTCTAGTCTAAGAAGGACTAGGGGATACATAATAGCAGCGTTCCAATATTTCAGGGGCTGTCCCAAAGAAGAGGGAGTCAAGCTATTCTCCAAAGCACCTGAGGGCAGGACAAGAAGCAATGGGTGAAAACTAATCAAGGAGAGAAGCAACCTAGACTAAGGAGAAATTTCCTGACAGTTAAAACAATTAATCAGTGGAACCATTTGCCTCCAGAAATTGTGAATGCTCCAACACTGGAAGTTTTTAAAAAGATGTTGGATAACCATTTATCTGAAGTGGGGGAAGGTTTTCTGCCTAGGCAGGGGGTTGGACTAGAAGACCTTCAACATCCCTTCCAACTCTGTTATTTTATTCTATTCATAGTTACAGCTTTCAGTGGAATTTATAAAGAGAAAAATGCCATCTTGACAGCATCTCACACAAACTACTTTTTTTTTTTTTACAAACTAGTCAAATGCATACAGCATGTTATGAAAACATGAGATTTGGGTGAAGTGATGATTACCCAAATGTATTTCTTCCCCTTTCTATGTGAAAAGATGAGAAATGAACATGCCTTTGTCTGAATGATAATTTTTACTGTCTTCCTCGGGTCAGATGAAAAGACAGCATGACTGAAGCTGCCTCAAAGCAACCAAATATTCTAAGCATAAGATTAAAAACCTGTGTTAGAATTAAACTTAAACATTGACATACTTTATTGCTTCGCTCTTATTCTCTTCATAGCTACCACTAACTTTCTCTTCTTCAACTATTCACTTTTCCTAAACTGTGCAATATCTATGTTATAACAATAAAATGGAACCTGTGATCTAATAAATTGGTAATGAATGACCAAGGCTTTGTTTACACAACAGACTTAACCAGATCAATTATGAGCGGGTAGCTGTATTCTCCAAGTTATTAAGCTTGGTTAGTGTAAAACTTCACTATTATTTTGTTACATTTTAGCATCTTCACATTTCTTTGTTTTTGCTTTTTTTCCACTGTATTGTGCAAACCCCAAAATAAATTAATTCTATAACCAAGCTCAACATGTTGAATGAATGCCGTCTCTGTGAGTTAGCCTGGGCAGAGACAGGAGAGTTCATTCACTTCTAACTCCTCTACTTTACAATGTTTCTCCACAAAATGATGGATGCCATGAATGCTTCCAACATATCCAGGTGTACCTACCTGCTTCCCGAGTTTCATCTGGTCAAGGAATTCTCAACCCAAGTAAAGTGGCAAGAAGACATGTAAAAGAAAACTAATCAATGGAATAGTTTGGGCAACCATTTGACTGGGATGGCATAAGGTTTCTGCCTTGAGCAGAAGGTTGGATTAGAAGACTTCTGAGATGACTTCCAGCCATCTGATTCTATGATTATATTTATTCAGATTTATTTCCCCAAAAGCACAGAAGAAGATTTTTAACACAGTTTCGTGAAATGACACAAGGAGTAGTTTAGCAGTTGTACTTGTACATAGAGAACACTGTGGAGAGAATTTCCTTCTCTTAAAACATTACTGCCAAATGTCAAGACATGAAAGAAAAATATTGTAGGTGAAAAGAAACAGACAGAATGTATTAGGAAGGCTGAGTCACAATGAACATTATTTATCTCTCTTTCTTGTATTGCATAATTGTTTTGAAATATTTACAGGTCCTTCCTGGAACAGTTCTTGAGATTTGTTCTCAGAAGTTTGCAAATTCTACTCAAGAGAATTGCAATATGACCTCTTTCTTTCACCCAGGGTTTTTGAGGGGTTGCTTGTCTGAACTTCCTCTTTTCTCACTTTAATGTTCTCATTTGCTGGTCTGAGAATCAAGAACCAATTTAAATGGGTTTACAAAAGCATGTGTTCCACAATGTAATTTGTTCGATTTTGACACAACTTGTAGATAAAATCTAGCCACTGTGGTTTATTCAAGAACCATACTTAAAAAAACCACAACTTACCACAGACCAAGCAAACTTGATTGCCACTGTCAGAGCAAAATATAATTTTTAGAGACTGAGAGTCCAGTAGGAAATGCAATGCCACAACACACTCTTAAGATTTTCAGATATTTTAAGGAGATGTTTTGGGAAATCAGTGGGGTAGCTTTAGGTGAGTTCCTATGACTTAGCCCAATCCTCACAGGATTGTTGTGTGGGGAGAGAATAGGAGGATGGAATAATAGGCTTTCTTTCTTTGACATGACAGTTTAGAGGCAGGCAAATCTATTTTTTTTTTTAACCATGGGAGTGGGGAATCAAGTTTAGTACTATAGAACAGCAGAGGAAATCATTCCAGAATTCACCTTCATATTATACTTACTGGAAGAATGTAGAACAACCCTTTGGAATTAAGCCTATAGCTTTGAAAATAATCAGAAGGGATTTTAATGCTTGAGTAGATGGGCATGATTCCATGCATTTTAGTCACTTCATTTTTACTCATTTTATTTCATTCCTTCATTTTTAATAATCCATTCATTCATAGGACTCTTGCTGAAGTCCTGTATTAACAGAGGAAGAGTATCAAGGTCATGTGAAGTGTTAGTACTGTTTTATACTCTACAGGTAATAATTCACTTGGAATACTGATCACCAGGATACAAAACTGGTGTTGAGACTCTAGAAAGAATGCAGCGAAGAGCACTAAAGATAATTAGGGGTCTAGAGGCTGAAGCAAACAATCAATGGTTGAAGGAATTGAGTATGTCTTGTCTGATGAAGAGAACGATTAGGGATGCCAGGGTAGCATTTTTGGGAAGACAAGAGTGGGTTGTCTTATTATCTAAAACAGTGGTCCCCAACCTTTGTGCCTTGGCGGCCCAGCTGGAAGAGGAGAGAGGAACCGGCCATGCAAGTAGTGGGTTGGTGCACAAGTGCAGGTGCATAGCTCAACTTACATGAGTAGGGGCCAATGTGCACATGCATACACAGGCCGCTGGACTGCAAGTTGAGCTGTGTGCACATGTGGGTGTGTGCACCTGCCTGCCAGTCATGTGAGTCGAGCTGCACATTCACATGCATGTGCCAGACCATGTCCTGGTTTGAATAGGTCACAGCCTAGTAGTGGGTCATAGCCTGATAGTTAGGGGACCTGCTCTAAAGCACCTGAGGGCAGGACAAGAAATAACAGATAGAAGCTTATCAAAGAGAGAACCAACCTAAAATTAAGAAGATTTTTTTTTGTCAGTGAAAACAATTAATCAGTAGAACAGTTTATCTCTGGAAGTTGTGGGTGCTTCATTGCTGGAGGTGTTCAGGAAGAAACATGGATAGCTTCTTGTCCAGAATGGTATAAGACAGTGGTTGCCAACTGGTGGGCTGCGGCCCACTGGTGGTCTGTGAGAAAATTTTAATAGGGCGTAGAGAAATGTCTACCCCAAAGCAATTAATCCAGGCTGTGTGGGAACACTAGGCTGTGCTTCCCACATGGCCCGTCAACCCGCTGGCTCCCACCCTTTGGCCAAGCACAAACCTGCAAAAAGCAGTGCAGCCCTCGCCAAGCAGGATGAGGTAATTGTGCTGTTGCAGCAAGAGGGAGCTGGCGGCACAGATGGCCTGAAGCGGTGAAAAAGATGGCGGGAAGGTGCAGGAGTGCCATGCTACTTGCATTTCCACAGCATTCCTGCACCTTCCAGATCGCCTCCTCTGGATGGCTGTGGGCTGTAGGGACAGCCCAGGGCAGGAAAAGTACCAGCTGGTGGTGGTGGGATGGGGCGGAGCAGAGCGGGCAAGTCTGCACTCACCATCCAGTTCCAAGGTCCAGAATGGAGTGGGTTCAGTGGCATCAATTTTCTTGTCCCTCTCGATGCTCTGCTCGGCTGTCCCCCCATGGCCCCAACCATCGCTAATCAGGGAAAGCACAGGAAAAGTGAGCAGAAACATAGCTCTCGCTGGGGTGAAAGGGTGGAGATCAAAAATTTAGGAACAGAGGAACTTAAGAAAATCTTATGTAGAGGACCTTCCCCTAAAATCTTACTCTCCTAACCTTCTGGATGACCTTGAATTGTTGGCTTTTCACAAAGTCACTGGAGTAGAATGAGGGTGGAATCCTTTAGTACAGTTGAATGCTGATGTGGAGAAGTGCTTGCCTTTGGGATGCTGAAATTTTTAGTTATAGTTTTCTAGTTTTTTGACATTTTCAGTGCTGTTTTGTGAGCTACCTATGGTTGTGGCACATACGATAGGTGGTCATATAAGTCTTTTACATAAATAATATAACATAACATAAATTTGCCTGTCAATTTGTCTCTTTTTCTCCTCCAGAAACACTATGCTAATACCTCCCTAATAGTGAAATGTAAACCACAAGTGGTATTATGCAGAAAGGAATTAAGCGGAGATATATATTGGTACCCAATCTACATTCACTTTGTTTAGGATCAATTTTTTATCAGTAAAATACAAAAATACAAACACAAATAGTATGACACAGAGGAGAAGGGAAGAAGAAGAGAGAGAGAGAAAAGGAAAAAACTTCCTATTTCTTCTGTTGCAGTAGAATAAGCCAATGGCTAGATTGACCATTTTGATCAAAGAATAGAATATAAGTACTTTTGTTTCTACTTGGAAGCTGCTTCTGGACTTCGTTCTTGAGGTGGAAAAAAATGAAACCTTGATTTGGGGTTTTACTGATTAGATTGATATGTCATTATAGAAATGGCTAGTTTATACTATTACGGAAAAGTAGAAAGTTGAGGTTTGATGTAATGCCTTATTCCACTCTATATTTCTAGCCCAAACTCTTAAACATGCCAGATTTCCACTTTCTCCTACTGGCAAGCAACAAAACTCCCATCTTGCCATAAGCTGATGATGCAGCAATCATTTCACCATTCCAACTGGCCTTTAGAGAGCCATAAAAGCTATAATCCATCCTGCAGGGACAACATGCTAGCCATTAACTTTCACAAAGCAAAACTATAGTATTTCCCAAAAAGATGAAACCACAGAGATGGATAATCAAGGGAAATAAAATCAAACAGATCCATAATTTCATCTGGCTGATTTAATCATCTGGAGATCTGGAAGGAACACACTGAGTATTTCAGGAAAAAAAATCTCAGTAAGATCCTCAAGGGCTGTTTAAAGGTTTTTAATTATCTAAAGGAGAAGAACTGATCCCAGCAGTTTTAAAACTTTAGAGGCAAAATCCCTAGCCCAACTTTTACGAGGTACAAGTGGACTTCTACATAATGAATTCAAGACTGTGCAGACTAAGTTTTTCTGGCCTATTCTTTGTTCTTTTTTTTTAAACAAATTTTATTGATTTTCAAAAAGAAACACAAACAAAACATAAAAACATAAAACATCTTTTTTGAAAGCAGCTTGATCCCGGGTTACATCTCTTCGTACAGACACAAAATTTATATATCAAATTTATTCTCATTTTATATACCATTCCATATCTTATTGCCATTCTACATTTTCTATACAGCTTCTCCTGTCTTTTAACTTTCTTAGTTTTATTTTATTTATCTCATCTCAGTTCAAATCATTATACTTATATTCTTTGTCTGTCCTGTTTCTAGCTGTCTATTATCTTTTCTCATTAAACAAAATTTCTCCTGTAATCACTGATTGGAGTATGACGCCTATATCTCTTTTCCCTAAATTTATAACACTTAGTATAATACATAACTTCCATTTGGATTCTGCTTAGTAGATTCTAAAGTTACACACTATATTTTAAAAAGAGAAAAAATTATAAATATATAATATAATTAAAACAACAATCCATACCAATTCAAATCTATCATTAATATTAATATTCATTTAAGTCTTAAACATTTTACACATTACTTTTCAAATAAGTTTCATACTTCTATGGGAACACTTATAAACTTTCCATAATTATTTCCCCCACACTTCACTTGTATTTTAAAACATTGTGTCATTAAAATGTTCCCATTCTTTCTTAATTCAATTCTCTCATTTATTTCATTTCCTTTCTTTTGTTCACAAAAGTTTCACTGAATTACACTAAATATTTTATCCCACTTTTTAATCATGTTGTTTCCAATTTTCTAACATTATTTCTAATACAAATATAACAATACAATCTTATGTATCTTTGCAGAATCACTTTTTCAGTTAAGTTTTTACCTATTATCTCTAAATAAGTCCTGTTTCTTTACGTCTTGCTCCATACCTTTGAAGTTTCTCTTCCCTTCCTTCCTCCCTTGCTTCTTCTCTCTGCCCTTTTTACCCCCTTGTCTCTCCACCTCCATTTCCCTCTTCTGTATTCCCCCTTTCTGTTGCTTCCTAACATTATATCCACTTTTCACCTTATTTTCCCCTTTTTGGGTTGTTTTTTTAGCTCTTAAAGTCTCCATTTTCTTTCCCTCCTTGATCGTTAAAGATGGCTTCTTCTGGCTTCTTCTTTGTCCCAATCCTCTTGTTGCGCAGTTCTTTCTTGTAGTTTCTCATAGGTACAGAGCGCCATTTCTAAGAATTGAAAAAGAGAGCCAAGAGAGTCCTTCCCTTCTTGTTCCTCTTCTTTGTACTTTTTAAATTCCATTTTCAGTTCATCCACAAGAGATGTGATTGTAAAAAAAAAAATTTTCAAACAAGCACCCAAGTGGTTTTAGTCATTCAAATATAATTTCCAAAAGTCCCAAAGTCACCAAGCAATCCAGATACACACAAGCTGTTTCTTTTGACACTTTCTTCTTTTTTCACTTTCTCTTTCTGGGGTTACTGTTTAGTTACAAAATTCCAGTTAAAAAGTATCTTTTAGAAGTCTTGTTAGGATTTAAACAGATTCTTTTAAATTCTAGGCAGTCTTCTCCTACTCTTATTCTTTTCCTCTCCCTTCCCACTTACAGCAAGAAAAAAACTTTTTTTTTTTAGTGTTCAGAAATCCTTATTATCCCCTTGACATTTAATTATCCAGTTTAATTACCTATTGATGCCAAAGCGGGTTTTTCGGATTTCTCATTCATTTCTGTTCGCTGTCAACGTTAAGAAGGAGAGTGGAAAAAAAAAAGTTCCCTTTTCACTTTCATTTGCCACTTCTGAACCTTCCTTGGGAATGATGTATCTTTTTTAAAAATTTAAATTCCAGGATACCTTGGTTGTTGCTTCTTATCCCAGTCAGCCAAAACTTTCACTTCTTAACTTCCTCCAGGCTTAGCCCTGAAGCTGGCTGGCTTGGGGCACTCCAGCGGCGAGCACAGGCAGAAACCATGCATGATTGCAGATTCCTGCCTGCCGCCGAAGCGCTACATACTGGAACTGTTCCTATTCTTTGTTCTTTTAATGGGCAACTAGTTGACACAATCCTTAGACTAGAGACTGGGATACTTAAAACAGAAAGGAGAACTTGAAATGATTAATTACTGGCTTTCCCCCTCTTCAGATGCAGTCTCAGTAGCTTTGGCAGATAAACATTTATCAAAATGGAAATGTTAAGAAAATACTGACATAAGGCTTTGGGTAAAGTTCCTTATGTCTCTAGGATATAATCAGGATAATCAGATTTTCTTTCAAAGAATCGAAGGTGTAGAACACCAAAACAAAGGGAACCCAACAACAAAATTCGGGTTAAAAGTTCAACTTGAGAACAGCAAATTGTAGGTAATCTTTTATTTACAATGGTAATTGAGCCTGGAATTATGCTTGCAAGTTGTAGAGGTTGTTAAAGCAAGTCATTGTGTGATTGCACCCAATTTTATGACCTTTGTTTGCAACAGTCATTAAGCAAATGCTATGGCTTGTAACGTGGCATTTATTAAATTAAATCTTTTGGGCCAATGGATGGTTTTTGGCAGAAACTGTTAAATAAGCACTAGTTTCCATAAAAAAAAATGCCAAAAATTGCAGTCACATGACTTTGAGACTCTGCAAATGACCATAAATTGATTGCCAAACACTCAAAATGAGATCATATGATGGGGTAGAACAGCTGTCAGAAAACCAGGTGTAATTAACTTGGAGAGGTCCTTTGTAACTTGGTAACTAAGTGACTGATTGTAAGTCAGTGACTACCTATGTTTAGGAAACTTACCTTTCCAAAGGTGTGAAGAAAATGCTACAAACAATGTTTTTCCATCTGGATTTTTTATTATGCCTTTTTTCAAAAAAACTATACAACTCAAGGCAGCAAACATATCTAACACCTTACTCCTCTTCCTATTTTCCCTACAACAATAATCCTGTCAGGTGAATTTGGTGCACTTGGCCCAAGATCATCCAGGTAACTTTCATGCCTAAGGTGGAACTAGAAATCACCCTCCTGTTTTCTTGTAGACACCTAACCGTTACACCAAATTGGTTCTCTTTTTAATAGACAAAAGAACCTGCCACTGTGAATGTGGGGAAATTGGAACAATAAGTTGTATTTTACTCTACTGACCTTTCTATAATAACTTGTACTTAAGTTACATTGGGACCAAACTGTTAAATTGACATACTTTAGATGTGAAGTACTATGTAATTCTCAGGATAGCCAAGTTTTGCATAGTCGTTGTGAAAGTGTGGCAACAGGTTGTTTACCATATCTTGGATGGCACAGATTCTTGTTAATGTCCAACTATGTTTTACAAATTTGGTTTCATCTTTGTTTTTTAAAAATAGAATGTGTTATAGACTAATAGAAGAAAAGACAATCAGGTTTACAATGTGTGGCTGAATTACATCCTGCACTATACACCTTTCAGTGGCAGTTAATTTAGTCTTTCTGGGAACTGCGCTATAATCTCAGGCTGCCATCTGGTGGTACTGTCAAGTTACAGTATGTTTCCATATTCCTTGGCTTTTGCTCAACTCCAGGCACACACTATATTATAGAAAAAAAGTACATACATATTCTATTAATTGCTTCTACTCTAAATTGAAATTGAATGTACATCAAATAGATTTCCTGTCTACTACTCATGTATTTAAGAATTTCAAGGTGTTGGTTCTGAATGCATTATCATAATAATATCCAGCTTTATATCTACATGCTGGACCGTAAAAGAGATAGATGTCTTGATCTGATGCATGAACATTGTGAAGGACTGGATGGTATGCAGCTATCCCTTTTCTCCACAGGATGCAATCTAGAAATCCTCTAGACTAAAACTTGCTGCTGGATTAGTAGGCGAAAGTCATAGTTAAGAATGCCTTTGTCTTGGACCAGTTGCATTTTTCCTTGGCTTAGTTAGTAGACACTGACAATAGGGTCTTTGTCATCTTAGATTATTTTTTATATAGCTTACCATGGAGATATGTGAAGCAGCAACTAGTATGAAATACATTGGCTTACATGCTGACTAGAAATAATGGGTTTGGTTGAATAATACTGATTCTGTGAGAGCTGCATTTATGATTTCAGCCCTTGTTATGTTCAGGATTTTCTGTTCAATCTACCCATTTAATATATTTGGTCAGGGACAACATGTTGCAGAATCTACCCTTTTCAGAATATAAAAAGGGCAAGAACATGAAAGCAAGTTTCTTTGCTTTGGAATACTAGAATCTATGAGGCTAGGAGCTCTTTTTCTTCAGAAGAGACTACTTTCTTCCAAGACCTTTCAGTTCAAAAAGTTCTACTTGATTGTAAGAAATCACTGAGTGGGGATTGAGTTGAGCTATTCTGAGTTTTATTTTGTATTTTAGTTATCTTGATTGTAAGCTATCTAGATTCTAGCATGAATTGAGAGAAATACAAGTCTATGTTATAAACCTTGTGGATACTCAAGGATAGACCTATTAGTAGACCAACTGGAAAGATCTAGTGAGCTATGGAACTCCAATTCAGATATATTATTATGTATTAATAAATTGTGTGAAAGTTGAGAAATGCTAAAAGAACTTTTCCACTACTGTGAAAGACAGGACAACACTGAGGTTGGAAGGCTCCTGAAGCAGGTGGATGGAGTTGGGTAATTATTGCAGTTTTAGGTCCTATGAGTGTCTTGTCTGGACAGTGGTGAGGTATAGGTGGAGCTGAGTACACAAGAAGGACCTATTGTTTGGGATTATGCAATGGGGGCCAAGATCAGGATCAGGAATGGTGCAGAAACATGATATAAGCCAGGGGTTGCCAATCTTTCGGGCCTCAGGGACCACCAAATTCATTATTTTAAATCCTGCGGACCACTAATGTGAATTTTGACTGACGTGGCTTACTGATGTTGGTGGGAGGGAGAGGGAGGGAGAGAGGGAGAGGGAGAGATCTGATCTAACCTCGGAGGGCTGGTGATGTGTTCTCTCTCTCTCTCTCTCTCTCTCTC
>NW_020769324.1:17234978-17248571 GCF_900518735.1 Pseudonaja textilis
TGCCACCAGATTCAATATCAGAATGATATTCAAGGTTAGCCCTGTGTCTCATGTAGAGTGCACAGCAGTAGTCCAATGGGGAAATGACTAAAACATCTAGGTATAATATATGGCAATGAGCAAGGCCTTCCAACAATTGATGCACAAGATAAATCTTTACCAAGTCCCCCTACCCACTTGTTCCTCAAATAGGAGCAGTGAAGGCACCCCCATTGTGCAGCAGTTTTGTCTGGAAAAATCTAGAGTCAAAGATGACATCACCAGATTGATAGTTTAAAATTCAAAGCCATTCCATCTTGCCATAATTGAGACAAAGTTAGTTCTTCCTCATCCAGATCCACATAACCTTTTGGAGCACTGGATCCAAACGAGAGAAGCATCTCCTATCTAGGCAGGGATAGAGATGTATAATGAGGGTGTTATCAGCATACTGATGATACCACATATCATGCCTTCAAATGACTTCATCCAGCAGTTTTATGTAGCTGTTGAAGAGGAGTGGCAAGTGACCATAGCTATGAGGAGCCCCACACTGCAGGTGCCATCCCTTAGTAACACTGATTGGAAATGGTCACAGCGGATGGAGAAGTACCACAACAAAATGGTGCCTCCCATTCTTAATCCCCAGAGCCAACCGAGGATATCATGATTAATAGTATCAAAAAGATCCTGGAAGGCCGAACCAATTATACCATCTCAATCCTGACCTCTTCCAAGGTCATCTGCAAATGTAATCAAAGTTGTATCAGTACTATACCCTGGCATAAATCCAGAATTAAAAGGGCCCAGATAATCTGCGTCATCCATTGCCCTCTGTAGCTGAACACCAATCACCCTCTCAACAATCGCCCCTAAAAAGAGAAATCAAAGACTGGATGAAAGATATACAATATTGTTGAGCCCAAGGATAGCCTTTAAAATGGGATTGTACCTCTGCCTCCTTTCAGGTACAATAAAGGTGAATGATTACTTTAATACTTAATGAGGAATGCTTCATTGCATGCTTTGCAAGATACCAGCTCTTGTTTTGAATGTGTCTCTCTTAAAGAGCTTCACAAATCTGAACTGTTGCACATTCGACTATGTTTGTGATTCAGATATAGAAACAGAGCTGAGAAAAAAAATTGTGCCCTAACAGCTGGCATAACATAATGTCTCCATATTTGGAATAACAATGCTAGTTAAATTTGGCTGGAATCAATGAACAAGAATTTATTCACTCTTGCCCAAATGTTTATATATTCTTTATGAATGGATTGGAAAGGGTAGAATTAAATTAATTGAACTAGAAAGGAGTAAAATAGGCAAGTAAACAAGTTGCCTAGTAATTGCTAATATGTGTTAGAAGCTTGAATTGTTTCGTTATATTGCAAAGCATCAACAGCCCAATGGCCAGCTAATAGAGGAAGTTCTTATTTCACCATAAGTAACACGTAGGAAGGAGGTTTAAAAGAGGGCTGAGATATCACATATCATCACAGTGGCAAGGATAGTCTTTGCCCAAAACTGGAAATCAACAATGATACCCATCCCATGGACCTGGCAATAACTAATAAAATCCACCAATGCACAGAAATGGTTAGACTAACCATGTTACTAAAAAACAAGGAAGGGGGGGAGTTTTTTTTTACAATTTGGAATATATGGTACAAATGGTTGTATAAAAAGGAAATAAAGATGTCTAGTGAAATCGATTAAACAAAAAATAAGGGAAAATGGAAATAGGGATAAATATAGCTATGTATATATGTAAAGTAATATAATTAAATAAATATTGTATTATAATTGTAATAATAACATAAATAAGTAAGGATTTAGGAAACAAGTTATAGATTTACTTGTAGCAAATGACTTTAATTGACTCTAATAGAAATGTACACTGCTATGAAACATTGCAAAAATGTGAGAACATGTTTCTCTCTTTTTTAAAGATTCTTTTTTTTGAAACTTTCAATAAACATTAAAAAAATAAAAAATAAATAAAAGAGGGCTGAGAATCCAGATGGATCTAAACAGACTTCAGCACTGGGTCCTATCTAACAAAAAGAAATTCAACGTAGAGAAAAGTAAGGATTTACACCTAGACAAGAAAAATCAAATGTACGGGTCCAGATTAGGAGAAACCTGCCTGAACAGCAGTAACTGTGAGAGCGAACTTGGAGTCCTAATGTACAATCACTTAAATATGAGCCAGCAGTGTGCGGCAACAGCCAAAAAAGCCAACATGATTTTAGGTTGAATTAACAGAAAGATAGAATAAAGATCGGGTGAAGTATTAGTATCGCTTTATACAACCTTAGTAAGATCACACTTAGAATACTGCATCCAGTTTGGGTCACTGTATTATAGAATCTCTGAAAAGAGTGCAGAAAAGAGCAACAAAGATGATTAGGGGACTGGAGGCTAAAACATATAAAAATGGAATTAGGTTTGTCTAGTCTAAGGAAAAGAAGGATTAGGGGTGACATGAGAGCTGCATTCCAATATCTCAGGGGCTGCCACAAAGAAGAGGGGCTCAACCTATTCTCCAAAGTACCAGAAGGCAAGGCAAGACACAATAGATGGAAACTAATGAAGGAGAGAAGCAACCTAGAACTAAGGAGAAATTTCCTAACAATGAGAACAATTAACCAGTGGAATTGCTTGCTTCAGAAGTTGTGGGTCCTCCATCATTGGAGGCTTTTCAGATACTGGACACCCACTTGTCTGGAATGGTCCAGGTTTTCCTGCTTGAGCAGGGATTGGACTAGAAGACCTCCAAGATCCTTTCAAACTCTGTTGTTCAGTTCCTTATTGCCACCCTTAAAAGATAGATAAAGAAACAAATGCTATTTATGGCTAAAGCTACTTTTTAAAAATTAACATTGACCGTAGTAACATAATCTTGCAAGTCTGAGTTTGTTTCTCCTTTTATTTATGTGAATTCAGAAGGTATTTATCTGAGATTTTTCAATGTTTATTCCCTTATTGCCATAATAATAGAGCTTCCTTCTCTCTGTCAAGGTCATCCTCTTTATTCTCAGCAATCATACAGAGCATTACCTGGTGAAATTACCATAAGACATGTTTATGGACACTGGTGTGGATGGCTTTAAAACTGGATGGGGAACTCTTGGAGGACAAGGATAGCAAAGGTCCTTGGTCCTGAAGACTGACTCACTGTTACCTTAGTTAGGTGCAGAATGACTCTTCTTGAGGGAACAATAGCAGAAGCCTCGCTTTTGGCCTGCAAGTATGTGGGAGGCATCTGGTTGACCTTTGCGAGTGTCAACCCTTCATGGTAATTGAGACAAGAAACCAATACCACAACTAGTAATGCTACCTTTATTGTAAGGGTACAGAAACAGAATCATGTTAATGTTAAAACATCTCTCTTCCCCCTTGCCTTTACTTTGCAGGGGACTAGAGAGTGTCCTCTCTGAGATGCTTTCCACACCCCATTCCTTCTGTGGACTGAAATGTATCTTATCCATCTCTGGCCCAGGCCTTTCTTCCTCCTGTCTTCAAAGGGTATTTCCACAGATCATTGCAGTGATCAACAAAATATTGGAAGAAGATAAGCCTGAGCTTTTCCTGCATGGCTATTCTTATGTGCAGATAGAATTACAATGTCAAAGGAAGCACCTATTTATCTGTAAACATTCAGAGGCATGATGGGCAGAATAGAAATTTGAAAAGTAAGAAATAAATTTCAGAGTCACAGTTGTCAAGCAAACATCCTTGCAATCCTGTGCATTTTATGTATTGCATTTCATGCGTTATACTCCACATATTGCATGCGCGGGGGTTGGGGAGAATTTCAAGCTTGAATTCCAAGTCTGGATCTTTAAAAAGGTACTGTATTGTTTATGCATCTCTTAAATTTGAGCAATTTATACCATCATCCACCATTGTCCCAAGAGATCGCTGTCTTAAACTTTCCCAGTAGATGATGTCTCTCTTAGTTACTGTTAATTGAACTCTAAATCTGAAAGCTTCTTGGGGTATAAGGAAATAAATCTCTCTCTCTCTCTCTCCCTCTCTCCCTCCCTCCCCCCCTCTCTCTTTTGCTAATAGCTGGGGCCAACACTTGCAAAACTTCAAAGGGGCTTGTGAATTAAAGCTTTTCATCAGTGGGACTTCTTGTCGGAGTTCTAATCTTTCATGCTTTCTAATGCAATAACATCAAAGGAACCCAAAGAGAATTGCAGCTACTCCAAAGCAACGTTACACACACTCACAATAAAATAGTTAACAACCACCCCACAATTAAAAGAAGAAAACAATTATTTACATAAGCTATAGTTTAATAATCATGATTATTGCCCCCTCCCCTTACCCCCAAAAATCAGATTGTACAGTTCAAAGGTAATATCCAGTGCTCATGGGACCGCTGGAAGAAAATGAAAAAGAATTAGGAAGTGTCTTATGTATAAATCTTCAAAGCCAAAGCAACCAATTTATGTTTCATTCTTACTTACTGAAATGTCGTTTGCATATTTTATTATTCCTATCATCTTGCTTGTTACAATCCATCCAAAGAATTCTCAAAGAACATTAAGTCCTACAAATAAATAAACTGTGAATGATGAGCAAGATACAAAATGGCAACAATTAATATCAAAAAGCTGATTTGTAAGGTTTCATTACACCAAAGACTTTTATTATGCTTATTATTATTTTTATTAGACAGCTGCTCTTCTGTGTGTTGCCTCTGGGCAAAGACAATTTTGTGCTAGAAGAAATTGGAAAGCCTTAAAGTATCAGGAGAATGTTACTTCCAGTCTTCTTTCTTTAAAAAGTTATATGGCAGCTCTTGGGTTGCGGAAGGGAAAGCAGAAGTAGAACATAACTTGTCTAGACTTTCTTCTTTGCTGATAAGAATTTCCAGCAGAATTTTAAAAATGCCATGTAATATATTTCTCTCAATATCACATATTTGATATATTAGGGCTACAGCTCCCATAATTAATATGCTTGTTTAGCAAAGGCCATGCTATTGCCTGCTAATGGATTTTGATGGCACACAGAAAAATAATTCCAAATTGGAACAAAGATACATACATCCCAATATAAGTCTATTGTATTTAGCACAGAGTTCACAAGCCTTGGGTAGTAACACAGATGATTATCTGGATATATATTTAAAAGTTGCCAAGTGATACATAGTTTATTTTGGGGATGCATTAAAACATTATAAAGTAATCAAAGGAGAAGAAAGAAGGGGAAACATACTTACTAGGAGAAAGCAAGCACCGATCATCACAGCTTTGATTTTTACATCAAGGTCCACAGGAATCTGAATGCCAAAGTTGGCTGTATTAGTAAATATGTTATTGACAAATCCAGACCAATACTTAGAAATCTTGCCAATAGTTGTCATATCGTTTAAAGATTTTACCTGCAGGGAAAAAGAAACAGCATTAGAAATCATTTGGAAAACTTCAGCTGTATATTCCTGAAATATTTAAATAATTTCTCTAACTCTGATGAGTCCTCCTGACACATTGTTGGTTAGCAAAGTAACAAACTGATAGTTACTGAAGATTTTCTCTCTGCTTGGCCAAGGATATTTTTAGCATGTTAAATGTTAGCATAAGCAAAGCTAAAAACCAATAAAATGAAATGCAGAGCAGGTGGCTGGGTGGGTTGCCCTTGTGGAACTAAGAGGTTTTTTTCCCTATGATTTTGTGATTTGATGTTAATGGGATTGTTGTTTGGGAGCCATCCTGGATTATGATCCATCAGATGGGAGGGTTGAAAATATGTTTAAAATACATAAATAAATGTTGGGATAGGCAATCTGTATTCCCAGGACTGGATATTGCCAGAGTACATTCATTAACTGGCAGAGACATGATTAACAAAGTCAGCAAGTGAGTAAGCATGGTAACAGACCAGCCAATGGGAGCTAACAGCCTGGGTGTAGTTTGGCTCTGTGTGCTTTGTTGAGAATTGAAAGTGAAACTGACTTGCTTGCTTGCAAAAACTAGCTTATCTGCTCTGAAAACTAGCTATCTGCTGCTGCTGCTGCTTGTGTTTTTGCTTATGTTACGTTGAAATAATCTTCAAATGGTATTGTAAACTTGTGTGTTTTCTAGGTGTGAATTTATGCTGCAAACTCTAACAGATACAACTTCCAACCATACTGTCTGTGTTTTCTGTAACCCTTTGGGTTGCACTACCAAAGTTTATTTCCCTGTACTTAGGAAATGAACCAGAAATAATGTATATGCCTCAAAGAGAAGTAACTTAATTTAAAATGAAAAACAAAACAAATATCTCAAATCCCAGGAAAACCAAAGAAAGCAAGGTCCAACCTATACATACGGTACGTGGCATTGCCTCTGACCTTAAGACTCGATTCTTTCCCCAAGCCTTTAAGTCCAGGTGAATGAAGTCTCAAATGTATTGCAGTACATTTCAGTCTAGCTGACATTTTCTGGCTTTAGCTGAAAAAGCATCATGTGCCTTTTGTATTTGTAATTGACTTTTCTAGTTATCCAGTCATTTTTGTTGATTTGGGTGATCAATAAATAAATGTATAGCATGGACCTACTTTTCCTCATCATCTTAGTCCCTGTAGTTCTTGTTGCTTAAAACCATTGAGCCTGAACTCAACTACCACCCCTCTTTTAAGTGATGGATAAGTAAGGACAAGAATATTTCAAATGACAGATACCTGGGGTTCCTAAGAATACCATTTTCTGAGAAAAGCCTTTTACAACTATGGCACTTCTGCAAATAACATTCAAAGACTCTCTGTAACTGTCCTATTAGCAACATGGATAGGCCATATAGAAATTGTATTAATACAAACATTGGCCAAATTTTGTCTGAATTTGGAGTTATTTAAAAGTTTTGAACTAATGGCCATCTTGTAAAAGCTAGTTGCAACCACTGATTTTACATTCACTGAAGAGGTACTTTCACTTAACTCTTCTATTATGTATGCTGTCAGTGTTATTGTAGGACCCCCACATTCTAATTGTGTGTTTGTGTGTGTGTGTGTGTGTGAGAGAGAGAGAGAGAGAGAAAGAAAGAAAGAGAAAGAAACTTCCTTTTATTTACTTTTTCAAAAGTAGTATATCATGTCTCTCAGCTGCTCTGCAAATAATAGAACTATTCAAACTGACATTGTTGATAATATATTGGAATGAATCACATACTGTGGAGAATGGATATTGCCTTTACAGACTTTAACACATATGCCTACCTTCTAGGAGCTATTAATGCTCCAAGCAGAAGACAAGGAATATAAGAGTGACCCACATAATTAAAGTTGCATTTATGGAAATCAGGGTTTTCCTGAAACGAACATCATCCAGAGGATGCAACTCCCTCAATTTCCTGTCAGTTTGGCTAAAGGTACCCGACATGAGCATTCTAGATAACAAAATGCTGATTCATTTCACTCTCTCTCAAACTTCTGCCTGACATTTCTGATGCAGATTCTTATCACTGAAAACTCAAATAATGTTGCCAAAAGAACCTCAAAATCAACATCTCCAAAGCAACCGCATGTGATGTAAGGACCTGTGATCTTCAACACATCTTCATCATTCCCATTCCTGATTGTAAATATTGGTAGCAGGGGGTCCCATTTCTGCACAACATAGCCAATCGTGGTTCCAGGAGGTGACTGAACTTCTAACTAGTAGCAATCAAAAATACGATTAACAGCATATGGATAACACACGTGATGCATATATTCATTTTTCATTTGTTTTGTTTTGTTCTTTAAATAGTACAGCTACAACATGGACACCCCCCCCCCCCAGCTTTGCATTCAGCCCTAAAGTGCTTCTAAAATTTGGGGCTGAATCATTATATTTGGCTGTTTATTGAGCTTATTATCTTAACAATTAGCAAATCTCTTAAGGTTTTAAAAGGAAAACATAAAACTATAGTTAAAACTGAAGACATTAACGCCACAATTAAAATACAATAATGTAAGACTGAACATGAAAATCAATAAACACACATGTTGTACTAATTAAGAATTTTGCTAATTAATGTAATTTAGGTTAATTACAGTATTTTTCCTAGTCCCACCCACCTTTATTCTATCTCTTCTCAGTTTCTGGAAGAAGAAACTCCAGGACCAAGTTGTGTCCTTTGAAATAAAAGTTCTCTTATTTTAAGGTATAATCTATTATTTATATTTAATCAGAGAATACCTGTT
Source organism: Pseudonaja textilis (assembly GCF_900518735.1). Next base: position 17,243,143 of record NW_020769324.1, read on the forward strand.
AGTTCCATTAATATGAAATATCTGGAATTTTCTTAGTATATTACAAGCTCTTTAGCCAATGCATATTCACTGGCACATATGCATATCTAGTTATATTTTCAATTTCTCTTCTTATATCATAAGTTCTTTCAAGACAGGGATGCTGGATAAGGGAGTATGGTTTTATCCTATAAAGTTGATGCTATATACATGCTACAATTGTTGCTGATTGTAATTATCATCATATCACTCCTTAGTGGGATAGAATCACATGTGGACTGCTGGGCACAGAAATTATGGAAGAAATAAAACTGGGAAAGAATATCTCTAGAGATCAGAAGGCTCATTTATGATTTTTTTTTTAAAATCCCAGCCCTCTAAAAAATCTTACTCTGTTGAATTGAATTTTGAATTGAGTTTTCAATAGAATGTACTTCCAAATACAAAACAATTTTATCATCAAAGTACGTTTTAAATTAAAATTAATCCACTTACTCTTTGATTAAATTATTCTTAAACATTACAAACCTGTTGAAGATAGCATGGAAACCAACAGCTACTGCATCTTAAAGGTCTATTCACAGTGATCACTTCTTGACCAGTATTGTCTGTGATTCTTATGGTGAAAGACCGTAATGGTGCACAGAAGTTCCGATCAAAGAAACCATTTTCTTCCACAGCATAATAAAGTCTTTGCCCCATGTGATTTTTTATCTCATATTTACTGCAGGTTTCAGTGCCGAGTATAACTATAGTCAAAGGGATAGACATTTTGAACAATGCTATATTTACATTTAGAGCTGAGCCAAATCTAATCTTTTTGAGATGAGATGTATCAACTACCAAATAGCCTACATATAATGAGATTATATTAGCTCTGGATTCATTCCATTAACACAAATTCTATTCCAGTTCTGTGCAGTAGTTGATGTTCCTTGTACAATAGACTGCAGCACAAGGATTACATTAGCATCAGGTGGAACTCTGTAGCTTAATATTTTATTCTGCTAAATATCACATAGGATACAACTCTTTGAGATTTACATGAGCTGATTCATTCAAGGAATGCACCAGCATATTAAACATTTTTCAAGATTGCTTGGTTTTAGTGAGAAAAAATCATACAGTTAGTTCTGCAAGCAAACTATGTGGCAAAACTAACCACATGCTTAAAACTTAACAAATGCAAAAAGTTATATGCTCTAGAAACAGACAAATTTGGCCACTTTCTACTTAATGTAAGAATCCAGATTTCAAATACCTTGAAGAAGTTCCACTTGCTGGTGAATTATGATCTGATCCAACTGTTCAAAATTGAAGAGATAATTTGAGAACAGTGAATATCTGAGAACAGTTTAAAAAGTTCATACTTATCAACTACCTTCATTGATAAATCAAATGGTTTTGCACAGTGTAGTAGAAATTCAGTAACGTAAACTACTTGAAGTAGAACTAAGCCAAATCTGCATAGGGAGATTCAGAGAATATATTTGGAAAAAAATATGTTGGAAATGTTTACAACATCATTTCTGTAAGAATTCTGCTCATGTATGATGTGAGGAAAGCAAAATGGAACACCTAAAATTAAGTAGGATCAAACAGTAAAAAATGATAATGCCCTTCTATTGCCACATTATTACTAGCTGGTGGTAGTGAGCATGACCCTTGAATCTCTAAATATTCTATTGAGGACTCTAATAAAGATCAGCCTGATTTAAAAATAATAATAATAAGAATAGAGCTGGGTCTGTTTATTATGCTTCTTATAATTCCCAAAGGAAACAATATTACACCAGGAACATCTTGGAGAAAAACCAAGAATATGCTGCACTGACAAATTACACATTCATTTTCTTCCATTTAAATTGGAAAGCAAGTAAAATATTGCATTATACAATAATTTCAGTTCTTGAAATGACTTGTGGACCTCTAAAACAGGTGATCATTCAGAAGTAACACATTTTTTTTACAGAGCTGTGACATTTAGTGTGAGGAGGAAGGAACTTATTATTCAGACCCAGAAACTTAATCAAAAAGAAGAGAGACATCTTTCACAACATTGTCACTGACACAAACACTTTTGACATTGAACAAGTTTATTCCCTTCTTTCAAGATATGGAAAAAATCCAAGTCCAACCCTCATTATTTAATGATAGAAGGTTTCGGAATCTGCTATGCTGTTATTACTGAACAGTATTTCTAGCAACACTTTTCATGGAGTATTTGGAAGTGTTTGATCAAATTTGATAGCGTTAGGCACAGAGCCTTAGATCAAACTGCAGTGATGGTGTGACAGACGTTCTAAGGTTTCATAATTTGAATTTGATTTCACAAGTTAGGTCCAGCTGCAAATGAAAAGTTGTGCTTTGTAGAAAACTTCAAAACTAGCTTCTTTCATTCTATAAATCGGAGCCTGGAGCAAAAGATTAGACAGGTTAGACCACTTTTTTTTGTGCAGAAGAAGATAGATCATAACAAAATTATATAGTTCCTTAAACCTTTGTTCCTCCATCATGAACTTTGCAATAAGAAAGAACATGGAAATAGTTATGTTGCTTCGTTAGAAAAAAGAACTCCAGAATTTACAATTGGCATTGGCAAACTTCAATCTTGCAAGATTTACTTCACTATTTATAAGAACGTCAGTCCAAACAGTGAGAGCCAATTGTAAACTAATATTGGACTGTCTCTGTTGACAAATGTTACATCACAGTTTCCTTGACATTCTGATGTATTTTCTTTTTGATCTGTTGTTTATGCCCTTTGGGTTTTATTTTAGTTTTCTTTAATCACTTTAATAAATTAGCTAGAAAAAATTGCTTGATTTGTTTGGCAACATTCAGATTTGTTCCTGATTTTTTTCCAGACTAGAAAGCTCTTGCATGAATTATAATCTCAATGCCTAGACACTTTTTTCCTCTTGATCTATTGGCTTTTTAAAATTACATTTGGCTTCTTCAAAAACCCACAATTGACTGGATTCACAGAGGTCATAATACAAGTTTTATAAACTTACATGGGCTGACTTTATTTTATGTTAAGCTAAAAGCAAATAAATCATAGTGTGATTGGTATAGTAATTAATGAACCAGGCTAAAAATTGGGGGTCTGTAAATTCTAATTATGCCTTAGGCATGAAAACTAACAGAATGACTTTGGATCCGTCACTCACTCTCTCACCTAGAAAGAAGTCAGTGGCAAAACACTTCTGAAAAACCTTGCAAGAAAACAGCAAGGGAGTCAACTCTGATGTGAAGATGCATTCATGAACACAGATACATATATGCACAAATTAAGTAGCAAGATAACTATCGTTATTATTGCCACATTTTATTTCCTTATAAGCAGAAGGAAAGGATTTCACATCATGTTAGCTTCTTGTTGCCCAAATTTTAATAATTGACTCTTTTGGGACTTCAGCATTATAAACAGACCCCCAATATTTATTAAAAAGAGAAACGTTGCTATGTTCAGGGAGCTCTTTCCTTGCTTGAAGAAGACATGAGGGAAGAGAAAATTCTTTGGAGAACATAAAACACCTCTGCAATTTGAAAGATATGAAAAACAGTAAAAGGACCTTTGAATTAAACTTGATCCCTAATAACTATAAAAATATCCATGCAATTTTGGGACTTCCGGTTTGAGCTTCTTTGATGACGGACCGAGATCCGCAATCATGTGTGGTTTCGATCCGTGCTCGCCGCTGGAGCCCCGAGCCAGCTGGTTTTGGGGCTAAGCCACCCTGTAGAGGTGGTGAAGAGTGGGGAGACCACCAGCAGGGTCGAGGAGAACCACATATCTCCTCCTCAGCTGGCCATTACTCCCTTTCCCGAAGGCGGTCTCAGCGGTGGTCAGAAATGGCCACCTCAAAGAAAAACTCGACCAGAAAAGAATGTTCAGGAAGAAGATAAGAAGCAAAAGTTTTGGGTGACCGGGTCGAACAGAAAAAGCAACAACATAAGGTACCCTGGAATTTGAACTATAAAGAATAACATTGCTCCCAAAGAAGATTTTGAAGCGGCGAATGAGAGAGGGAAGGGAAAGGATTTGGTTTTTTTTTCTTTCCTTCCCCATATTGACAACTAAGAGGTTTAAGTAAGAAACTGACAAAAATCCACTTTGACATTAACAGGTTTAAGCTGAAAATAAAATGTCAAAGGGACAATAAAGACTTTTGGATACTCAAAAACCTTTAAAAGCAGGAAAGGAGAGAAAAGGAAAAAAGCAAAAGGGTGGGATCTAGAAAAATGTAGGAGACCACCTGGAAGTAAAAGGAATTAACAGTGAAACTTTAACAAGATTCCTAAAAGATACATTCCAACTGAAACTTTGCAACAAGATAATAGAACCCCAGGAAGAAAAAGTGGAAAAAAAGAAGCAAGAAGAAACAACTTTGGATTACTTGGATTACTTGGTGATTTTTGAATTTTTGATTATTGGATCTAAAGGACTAAAATCAATCAGGTAGTTGTTTAAAAGTTTTTAAAATGGTATTACTATTGGAAGAACTGAAAATGGAACTTAAAAAACAGAAAGAAGATGCACAAGAAGGAAGAGGGTTTTTTTGACTTCGTATTTCAATTTTTAGAAATAGAGGTCCTGAACTATGAGAAACAACAAGAAATGCCTGTAGAACAAGAAGGGCGGGAAGAAGAAGAAACCATCTTCAATGTCCAAGTAATTCTATGTGGGGAAAGAAAAGGAAAGGGGGGAAAGAGAGTGAAAAATTTAAGATCTGAAAAAACACCCCCCCCCAAAAAAAAAGAATAGTTTGAAAATTACAACATTGGGAAGAAACAGAAGAGAGGATTACAGAAGAGAGAATTAGAATTAGAAAGACAAGGGGTCAAAAAGGGGAGGGAGAAGAAGAGGGAGAAGTGGGAAAGGAAAAAAGTTATAAAGGACAGAAACAGGATATAGAGAAACAGGGAAAACATACAAAGATTAAAGATATAAGCCTATTTAGAAGACACAGAGATAATGGATGAAAATTTAATTGAAAGAGGGATTCTGCAAGGGTATATAAGATAGTATTGTTATATTAGAAATAGAAATGAACTTAGAAAATATGAAACAAGTGTGATTAAAATGATAGATAAAATACTCAATGTAATGGAATGTTTGTTAATAAATAAATGAAATAAAGAGAATGAGAGAATGAAATTAGAAAAGGATAGGAACATTTTAATTATTATAAAAATTTAAGTGAAGAGGAATATGAAAGAAATATGGAAAAAATATGGAACTATCGTAAGTGTTCCTAAGGAAGTGTTCCTAAGGAAAATAAATGTTAAAGATGTTAAAGATTATAACTAACATTAATGATAGAGCTGAATTGGAATAGAATAGTATTTTACTTATTTTTGTTATATACATATACTTTCTCTTTAAGAACTTCATACGTATTTTAAGAATGTACCAAGCAGAATTTGACTGGAAGTTTTGTGTT
>NW_020769324.1:17248671-17327874 GCF_900518735.1 Pseudonaja textilis
ATATATACACACACACACACACACACACACACACACACACACACACTCTTTAAGAACCTAGTATTGTAAGATTGTACCAAGCAGAATTTGACTGGAAGTTATGTGTTATATTGAATGTTATAATTGTAAAGGCATAAATTGAAGTTTAAATGGACAAAAATTAAAAGATACAAAGGTGTTATACTCCAATCAGTAACTACAGGGGAAAATACTGCTTAATGAGAAAATATGAAATTGAAACAGGACAGACAAAAGTATAAATATAATGATTAGAAAGATATTGAAACTTACAAAAAGATATATATATATAATTGAATTTAGAAAGGAATTAGATAATTAAAAGCAAGGTTGAGAAAACTAAGGGAAGGGAAAATTATTGAGAAAATGTTAAAATAGTAACAAGATGGAATAGAACACAAAGATGAATATGAAATTGAGTTTGTGTCTGTATGGAGAAGTGATAGCCGGGACCATGCTATTCTCAAAAAAAAAAAAAATATTTTACTTGTATTATGTTTTGTGAAAACACAAATAAATTTTTTACAAAAAAAGAAGAAGAAGAATATCCATGCAATTTTCTTGGCAGCAATGACTTTCCAGCCTAGATTACAGCTTTGGGGTTCCCTAGTAGTTTCCCATCGAACCTTAGCCAGATGCTGCCAGGAAAAAGATTCCAAAAAATACTACTCCTGTTCCAGCCTTTTTCCTCATTACTGGAGAAAGTTAAAAGCAGTAAAGTGGAATATGGGGGCTAATTTGCAGATCATATTTTATAAGCCATCTGTAAAATTCCTGAAAGAAACAGGCAGTACTTCCAGACATTCATTTCAACTGACAAGTGGAATGCTTACATATTGTTTAAATCAGTGGCTCTTAAACTTGGTAAGTTTAAGTGTTGTAGCCTTCAACTCCCAGAATTCCCCAGCCAATACGTTTTCCCATCTCTTGCATCATGTATACAACCCCTCATCTATCATTTCTACTGACAGGTAAAATAAGTTTTCTTTGCAGTTCAACCATTTCATTTCTGATTTCTCTCAATTCTCCTCATATCCCCATTTATTAGCATACAGCCTTCCTGCCAGGGTTTATGAAGTATTGGAAAGCAGACTTGTTGCCATGATAACCATGCAGCTTTTAAATCCATTCATTTTTGTTGCAAAAATAAAAACATAGACATTTGCCCTAATGTGAATATCAGCATAGATCTGGGAAAGAAAAGGCTAAATCAGAAACTTTTTGATTAGATTTTAACCTAGATTATAAGGGTTTTGGAAATGGAAGGGCCAGCAGTCCGGAAGAGCCAATGACGGGGTGTCAAAATAATGGTGTCACGGTGGCATCACGTGACATATCGTGACTTCCCCCACCTTCGTTAAACTGGGGGTGGGCGTGGCCAGCACATGATGCATTCAGGCTACAGGCTGCAAGTTTGACATCCCTGGCCTATTACACTGTAAAAGTTTCACCTGGACAGGTTTTCAATTCTTATAAATTAACTATTAAACTATTTTAATCTTTCAATCATTAAATAATCAAGAAATGGACACCATTATTTATCTACATAAATCTTTTGGAAGTATACCAGCGGATATTGGTTGGCTTCACTTGTAAGCCACTATTTAAAAGATTCAGATACTCCACCTATTTTCAATAATCTGAAATGGGACAGAGAAACAGACAGGTGGTGGTGATGGGACTGGTAGAGTCAAGGTTAGTTTCACTTGTACAACCTAATACCACACACATGCAAATAGAGTTTTGTGCGCTATACCCTCCACTTGTATGGCCTTCATCTCAATAAGCCCAGGACTGGTACTGGTCTTTGGACCAGGGGTTGGCAGTGGTGGTATTCTACCAGTTCGGCCGGGTTCTGCCGAGCCAGTAGCAGCGATGAGCAGCGGAGACCAAACCAGTTCTCTCCACTGCTCTGCTGTTGGGCCCACCTGCCCACCCAGGCTCCCATACTCACCTTTATCCTCTGAATTCGAAGTACAGCTGCTTTGCATGGCACAGAATAGCGCCGCACGGCAGCTGCTGAAGCAACCGGGAGAGTGCAGGCCTGCAGGAGGTGAGTTAGAATGCCTCTGCGCCTGCGCAAAGTGTGCATTTGGTGCACCTGCGCACACAGTGTGTGCACGTGTGCGGTGCACCCACCAAGCCACACCCACCAAACTAGTGGTAAAAATATTTGAATCCTACCACTGGGGGTTGGGGACACCTGTTGTAGACAACACATTTTTTTAAAATACACACCAGAGGAATAAGTATAGTAGCAAATCTGGATATTAATTTTAACATTGTACTATGGGCAGAAAAATACACAAAGCATAACAGATATTTTGTTAACACAAAATAAATTTTAAACAGGAGCTCATAATGCATCTACTATAACTTTATAGTTATTATCTGGAATAGGAACAGGACCTGTCTTAAGTATTCCAGACCAGATGGAAAACCAGATGGAGGCTGGGTTTGTTTCCAGATTACGGTTGTTTCTGAAGGCTTTGCTTGCTCGGGGATGTGCAGAGAACCTGGAAGAAGATCTTGCATGGTTTTATTAACTGGGCCTAGAGCATTTGCATGAAACAGAATATTTATGTTAGGAATGAGAATGGATTGCCATTCTAGCAATTATATATACCATTAAATGTAAAACCACATAGTCTTATCATATATAGTTGTTGTTGTATGAAGGTCTGGAACCAAGAAACTAAGAGTTGGACCCACAAAAAGTATGCAGAAAAATAGGAATATTCAACATTTGTTTCCTCGGAGTTCATCCACATGATGTTGATAGAAATATTAGTTATAATTGAGATAAACCTACATACAAATATATGTTCCAAGAAATATAATTCCTGTACTGTTCTGAGAGGTTTATTTATTCATTAATATTTCATATTTCTTTACCACACATCTCCTTCATGGCCTTATAATGGATAGCATGAACATATTTTATATAAATTCTTGGTAAGATTAGTAAATAGGACTGTCTAGGCTCCATCAAGTAACATAATGAATTAACAAATTTTTATTTTTCCCCCAGCACTTTCCCATTAGCCCGCCTTTTCCTAGTTGTAGGAGCAAAAGAAGGCAATATAAGATATCCTGAAGTTAAAGTTCTTATCAGGATGCACATTCCCTCTTACACTTCAAAGCAATTCATATATGTTGTTTTTCATTCTCACTATATTTCAATGACTTGTTTACAGAACATATCATAGCCAAGAAGTCAATCAGTTATCAACTATTTATATCACTGTCATCATACCATGATAATTACTGGCTCTCATCTTTACATCAGCATGATCAAAAATGAAATATGATGGGAGCTGTGGCCCACTCTCTAAAGCACCACATATGGAGCAAGGCAGGCATATGGAAATTTATCACCATATACTAATCAGCATCCTACATACTCATTAAAAGTATCTAAAGTAACAAAGTCTCCAACTTTTTGTTTCTTCCTATTGATCTCTTATCTACATCATTATACACAGAGGACTCATATTTTACCAGATTTTTCTAGTTCATATTCTGGTTACCATTCAAACTTTTCCTGAATTAAAAATAAAAAGAGACAAGGTAGCTCATCTGAAGAGACCCTGCATGATGATCTTTTTCATTCTGGACTGAAAAGTTAAATCCACTTTTCTTGCAGTTATAGACTAAGATGAATGTACAATCCTTTATTTGAATGCGTGCATTGGTCCTTCATCCTGTAATTGTATTGAGAACTTAATTATTATTGCAACCACAGCTTTCCTTCAAGGCTTAAGACCATAGGAAGGAAAAAGAATCCCTTTGAATTTCTCTTTCTCTTTAAATATGCATAACTGGATTGTAAATATTTCATTGGTTTTCCTGCATTATGTTACCTCACTGGGTTGTGCTGTTGTCAAAACCTGTGTTACATGAACTACTGTGAGGCTTTATTAGTTAAAAGTTCAACCAAAGTGGAGTCTTTCCTCTCAGACTTAAATTAACTCCAGAAAATCAAGAATCAGATGCATTGGAAATATTAGTGGAAAAATGAGGACATTTTGAATCATGATTTGCATTGTTTTCTTAATTTGCAGATCTTATTTCTCTTTCTTTCTAGTCACTTAAAATACACTAAACTGAAAATACAGTAATTTAACCAATTTTTTTTAAAAAATGATATACAATTCATATTCCTTTGGTGTGGAATAGCTTCTTGGAGCATGATAATTTTGCTAACACAGTTGAAATATTACATAGATAAATTTCTGTTTTAGCACATAAATTAAAATATTCATTTTGCAGGATGTTTTTATAATAGCTACTTGATTTTTTTTTTTTGTCCAGGATGTTGACCATTTTCTTTCCATTTCATAGTCCTTTCTGAGAGAACTAGAAAGTGCCAAGATGAAAGTATTTTGATTTTATGGAGCAAGCAGCAAAAATAATGCAGGCTTGAAGACTGCATTAATGAAGCATTTCATCTATGATTGTTCCATGATGGGAAGAGAGTGGGGTGAACCTGTTAGTACTTCTAGAGATTTCATCTACCAAATTTTCACACATGCTATTTAAAGAGACTAGCTGCAAGGTTTAAGAGAGAAATTTGACTTCATTTTTAAATGTAACACTCTTTTTTTAAAAAAAAGAAGAAGAAAAAGAAAGAAGATGAAGGGGGAGGGGGGATATTTGAAAGGCTTTTGAGCCAAGCTGTAATTTTCACCTTTAATGAGAAGTTAGCTGTTTCAGACTAAAGAGAAGACATGGCATGAACTACCCTTCAGTTTGATTGCACTCAATTGTCCTTCAGAAGCTTGTTAGCAGGAATTTTCTCAAGCATGTTTCAGAATGATCAGGAGTTGCTGACATGAGATTTCTCAGGTGAAGTGTGCTTGAAGGATGCAAACCTTTTTAATGGAAGCCTGACATTTCTGAGTTTTCCTCTTGTTGAATAAATAGCACCAATACATACCTGCAGACTAGAGCAGGCAGTGAAGTATAATCAATAAAATATCTATGAAGACATATGCAGATTTAAATTTATATATTATACTTAACATTCCATTCTATTCTATCTCAATTCAGAGCAGAAATTAAAAGGGACTTTCACCTTCCCATCTAATCATATTACTGATTGCTATATGAATAGTATTTCTTTTTATACTTTATATATCAGCACTTACCTTGAGAAGCCATGAAGCTGCCTGGATCGCTTCTTCAAAGTAAGCAGGGTTAAATAAATAAAGAAATAATGTGTTACCTGGTTACAACACAGCAGAAGGGGGATAGAAAAAGCACAACATGCAGAAAGTTCAGAAAATGTCTGTCTACTTCAAGTCAGGTTGCAAAAGAATAGCATGAAAACACCTTTTTTATATTACTGATTCCTGCATTTTGCTGGTATGAGCAACAGGGGGAGATAATGCCTGGAACTGAGATAAAGAATTCTGCATCTGTGTGAATAATGAAAAGACAATGCATAAACAATCATATTCAACAAGCTAGCTGATGTATTAATGGCTGTGAGATTAAATCTCACTTGCATATCGTATGCAGTATTTTGTTTTTACATTATCCGCTATCTATGGCAACATTAAGATGTATGAATTAAAGAAAGGTGATGTCACAATGTTTTCTATGGCAAAAAAAAAGAAAGAAAATGTGCATGTATGATGGAGGTTTTATCCTCCTGACAGTCAGCTTTTATCAAGGGAGAGTGTTCCTTGGCAGAAGAAGCTCCTACTCAGTAAACTGCTTGTTTGTTTTGCAATGGAAATAGAATTCAGATATGGAGATATTTCTTCACAATATAAAGACTAAATTATAAAACTAATGGTCATCCTAAAAATAACCTTGAGATGCCAGTTTATATTTCTAACTCATAATCAAGTTGTCATGGTGATTGTGTCCAAGTCTGACTCACACAGCCATGATTCACAACTATTAAGTGACCACAAAAAGGGCAATAGAAGAAAAAGCTGTCATACAAATTTCAGCAGGTTGAAAGTCATTGTCACCTGACACTGATAGTTATTTATACATGCTCAAGCTCATTTTATGATGTCTTTTTAGTTCTTGCTCAGGATAATTACATCTAAATTGTATTTTCATATGGCTGATGGCAGAACTACAATTTTAGCCTTTCTCCCCAATTATTCAGAGAAATAGCCTGTGACTTGACATTCATCGTTTCATATACTAATACACTAATTATAACATACACTAATTTTAATGTATAGAACTTGTTGGTACAAGATTCCACTCAAGATTTATGGATCCTTTAGTTATGCCACATATTAGTATATGAAGGCAGTTCAAAACATTTCTGTGGAACATAAGATGTGTTGACTACACATTTTAATGATTAATGACAAATTAGACATTTTTAAGGAAAACTAATATATTAGTAGGCCTCATTAAAAGAAAGCATGAAGCCCTGATCAATATTTAAACTTTTATAATTATATTTCTAACCCAAAGAATATCATCTGGAACAATCTGAGCTATGCATTAAAGGCTGTTACAGTTTCTGGTCTTGCATATAGAAATAGGAAAGGAGATAACAAGGCTTTAACATAGCATGTTGAAACAAATAAAAAAATCCTGCTTTTTTAACATATTTATCAGTTTATTCTTTGTAGAAATGTCTAGTAGATTTCCCCCCTTTGAAAATCTGCTTCCTATCCCCTCTTCTTTTTATCTGGACTTCCCCTAACACACCTTGAAAATCCCAACCTTTAATCTGAGACTCCAGGTAATGACATTAGTCCTTTCTTTTCTTAGCTTTGCTCCAACAATTTGGACAGATTTTAAAAGGAGAAGCAACATTTTTATCTCCAAATGAAAGGAAGGCATTAGACACTCTCCGTGTAAGTGACAGACAGCCTCTGTCCTTTCTGAAGAGGTGGACTCTACATCTGCCTTATCTGACAGGCTAACTGGCTGTTTGTCATTTTGCTTTATTTCTTCCTCTCTCCTTTTATTGTTCCTCTTCTTCCTTCCTTCTTTGGTTAATAATAAAAGAATTCTGAAGATGAATCCCAATGAAGACCAAGTACTACAGACAAAAACAAGAAAGGTCTCACCATCACGTGCATCAGCTGCCAAGAACTAGAATTATGTTCCAGATCAGACTGTTTTTGACATCAGGATATCTGAAACCCCAGAAGGGCTGGAGTAGCGCATCTGAAACCTCCATCTAATTTTCTACTGTGAGGCATAAGTTTAAAAGAGTTTGACAGATGGTTTAAATTTCTTCCTGCATTAAATGCTTTGGAAAAGGAAACTAAATTTAATAATAAATAAAAACACAGAATAGAACAAAGGAAGACGAACAGCTCCTCATTTCGGAAAACTCAAGGGTCTATTAAAGTTGGAATGCTCCAACCTAACATTAGATTCATCTTTCCTGAGAAAAGATGTTTGGTAAGGGAATTAAAGACAAAAGAAAGATAAGGATAAGAGTTAGTATAAGATTTTGTCTGAGAAGCTAAAGCGTGTACAAGAGGAAAAGAGACAAGTTCAATACCATTTTTATTTCAAAAGAGATGTCTTTTAAAAAACAAAGCCAGACTAAAAAGACATGTTTGGATTAAACCCAAGAACCAGGTCTTTCTCATATTGTCAATGTTTAATTCAGTCTTTAAAAGATCAGCTTGGAAATATAGAATCAGTTTGAAAGCATCATATACATTTAACAGTTTGTACCCTGCCTTTCCAAAGAAATTTTTCCAGATTTAGTTTACAACATGAACAGCAGAGGATCCATTTGCCATGTGTAATGAAACATATGTAAACTATTCACTATAACTGGAGAGGGGGAAAGGCCTATCAAATGGGAAGTTATATATGAATTTGTGCAAGCTGCATCTAAGGATCCAGTTCAAAAACTGACCTTTTTGTATTACACTTAATACAACTCGGGGAATATTGGTTCCTCGATAAGCTTTGTTCGTAAGCCTCTCAGCTATCAGAATCATTCAGCACAGAGAAAGAAGGTTCTTATTATGGGATTTGTAGCTGAAACATGTTTTCCTAATGGAGTGATTTACAATTTGAGGTGTCAGAATGATTGTTATCATGGGCAGCTGATGCTCATTTGATTGTTTTAAGCATACTCTAAGTTCTTTTTTCCTTTTTCAGCAAAGATAATGTAAAAATAAAGACCAGTATAAAGAATTGTGGGGGTGACAATATGTTTATTTTTTTCCTCCAAAAATGATTTCTCTCTTTATTCTTACCTTATTCCAATGGTAGGCTTACTTTTGACAAATAATCAGTAGGAAAAAAGAAAATTGCTTTGGCCTGCACAGTTTTCGAGGATCTCTGTGTGTAGTAAAAGAAGCTGCTAGTCTACAAAACCAAGTGTAACAAATTGAAGTAACGAATTTCTTTGCAACATTAAAGGCCCTTTTTATGAAGGAAAGACCACACATTATGATCAAAATGGAGAAGAGAAAAAAAAAAGTTGTATGATAGGGAAAGGGGATCATAGCAAAAAGAAAGATAATTATGCTTGTGAAGTTATACCAGACATTTTCAATAACATACCGTTCTCCGAAATACTTACAAAAATAATGCTACCTTTTTATATTTTCAGAACATATTTACTGCTTACAAGACAGAGGATAGAAGATTATGTCCTTGATAATAGCTTCCATGGCTGAACTAGATTTCTAAAAACCTTTGACACTAACAAAAAAGTTCCATTGTGAAGGAGGATATATAGAAAGCAATAATACACTGTTTCTCATTTTAGCCATATTCTTATTTTCTTCACTAAACTTGGTTCAAGACCATTTATGTTGACAGTCTGTTCTATAAGATAACTACTGCTTCCAAAGGATTCCAGATCATATTACCAGCCCATTTTCTACATTAAGATCCATTCCTGCCTGGGATCAAATAGCTTCAATAGGAACCCAGCAGTTGCCTAAACTGCAAAAGGAAAGGATCATACCTTGGTACATGAAGTACTAGATTTAACACTTGATATTTACAATTAAAATATTGTGATGTGAAGAAATAGTTGTCAGTACTTGGCTAAATGGACAATTAGAGAAAGCATAATGTGTTTTTCATGTATGTAGGTTCATCCATATATAGCAGCTGCTTTAGGCACAGCTCTTTTGATACTTCATAGGCCAACTACTCTACTATGTGCAAATGCTACTTTAATTGTAAATGTGATAGAAGGAAACAGTTATGCAGCAAAAGAAAATGTGACTATCTGAATTTCCAAGAACACTGTCGGATTATATATAGATTTAATTGTCTTGAGAAACATTTTGATGTAGGTGTTAAAGACACCACAAGAGTGAAAAAAACTGGGGGACACTGAATCCCAGTTCACTGAATTCAGCCTTAGGGGCAAAGCCAACTTTGTGACTTTGGCCTAGCCAGTTTCTTTCAGCCCTGGAAAGTGTCAAAGTGATAATTTAAGATCTGACCAGCTGATGCAGTGAGGAGAATGAGTCAGCAGAGTCTTTGGCTGTTATTCCTTTAAGAGCCTGTGTAATAAAAGGAGGCCCTACTAGTATGGTGGATTTATAGAGAGTATAGAGAGTATTTATAGAGAGACGGCAGCTCCGATCACACACTGCTTGCACTGGCAGGAAGCCGAAAGAAAAAACCATTTTGGCACAGCGTAGGCTAGCACCAAATTTAAAGCAGAAATGGCTGTGAAAGTCTGACTCACAGATGAACACTATACAGGAGCCTATGGAACAGCTGTCCTGCTCTACATAAGAGGTACTACAGACAAAATCAGTAAGATACTATACAGGCATCACATCAAGACTGCCTTCAAAACAGACAGAAAAATAGCAGCCATCCTTAGAAACCCCAAAGATAAAATTGACCTCGAAAACCAAGGCATATACGAAGTCCCCTGTGCATCTTGCCTAGCCACATACATTGGACAGACCAATAGAAAAATAAGTACCTGCCTGGATGAACACAAAAATGCAGTAAAAAAGCTGGAACACACTTCCTCACTAGTCCAACACATGTAAGCCACAGGTCATAGCATCAACTTCAATGGCACCAAAACCCTAGCCACTATAGAAAACCCCATCCACAGAATTATCAGAGAAGCCATAGAGATTGAAAAAAGACCTGAAAGCATGAATAGAAGAGATGATTCCACCAGACTGTCAATCATTTAGAAGCCTGCACTCACAAACAGAAAAATCTCCACACCACTAGCCAGGCAAACACCTGGGCACAAACAGATCCCCCCTGATACCTCCAGCTCAAACACACCCCAACCAGGCACCCAGATGAAACCTAGCTTCCTAACAAATGATAGCTGTCCATTTACCCAGAGCCAAGCTGCCCTAAAGGCCTCCAATAAAGGAACACAATGTTGCCAGCCAATCAAGACACACAAAAAAGCCACAAAACAGACAGAAGATATTAAAAACACCAATCAAGTAGAACACAGCAAACTCCAAGACCAATAAACACAGACCAAGATTCCCAACCAATCAGGATGAAGAAAAAACCATTCTGGCACAGCAATAGGCTAGCCCCAAATTTAAAACTGAAACCACTGTAACAGTCTGACTCACAGACGAACACAATACAGAAGCCTGATGATGGCAGATGAGATTCTGCCGAAACGTTGCTACAACTTTCAAAGCACAACTACAATGATGTGGGAAAATACCCGAACAAAGCTGAATACCATGCATATATGTACCCGCAAAAACTTAAGAAAACAAATATATATATATATATATGCAAGATATATATGGTACATTATCACAATCTATACAGAAAGTTATCAAAAATTGAAATAAGATTAGCTTACCAGGAGTTGTTACTGAGAAATCCATGTTGATTGTTAATAATCATTGCATTGTTTCTAAAGTGCTTACAGGACCCTCTTTATGTTATGCTTAGAACTCCAAATCTGTGCTGAATGAATGGTTGTAAGTTGACGACTACCTGGATTCTCCCCCAAATTTGTATTTTTCGTATATTCTCTGTATTCTTATGATTGCTGAAAAATACCATATAGGCATAGCTGTTTTGGAAACAGTGTAAGGTTAATGTCCAGCTCATGATCTTCCACAAAAAAATCACATATATTTTATTTCTGAATGCAAATTATCTTTTTGATTGTATAGTTTCCTATGAAACCATGTAATTAACTTCCACAAGTTTTTCCTATCAAAGCCATCTATGATTTGATTTTAGAAGCTGGAACTAATGACCAGTGACTGAAGTACTGAGGGTCCTGAAATCTTTTCCTTGGAGATAATTGCTATCCTTTCACCAGAATGTCTTTCTACTGGAGGATCAACACTTTCACACAATTCTCCACAATCACTTTCACACAATCCTTCAGTTTATAAATTATAGGATTGCAGCCAGAAATTCTTGGTTAATAATAGCATCAGAGCGTACAACTATATAAATTTCAAAAAGTAAAACTTTAGAAATACAAACTTTAAGCCAGTACCAAACATCAAATTCAATTCCACCTAAACTATTCTGGGAAATCTCTTCCATTTGGCTTTATTTATTTGGGTTTGAGAAAATATGTCTCATAAAATATGCTTAAAGCAGAGATGGGCAATTTTTTCTGAGAGGATTTTTTAAAATAACACCTGTAGTCACAGAGTCGAGTAATTATACTATGACATCGCTGGGAGATGAAACTTTGAACTTTGGGTAACTTTTTATTATTCTAGAGGCAATGTTATTGAATTAATATAGATTGTACAAATCTATTGCAAATAAATGCCTCTGCTTATTTTGTTCTCTTTTCTCTGCATGAAGTTAAATTTCAGCACTGAAGTTTAGAGAGATCCAAGGACTGTAAAAAACAAAACAAAACGATTTCCATAGGAAACTAGCTGATATTCTTGATTTAAACAGTTGGGTTATTTGAATTTTTCTTTTTTGTGTGTTTTTAAAAAATTGAGTAATGAACTTTACAAGTACAAAACTAGGTTTTATATTTTTATTTCAGACAATTTGCTTTGATTATTGGCTTTCAAAAATGGCCTCTTCAAGTGTTCTATCGTCACTTCCTTCAGAGGGTGCAGCTCCATGGCAAGGTACTTTATGAGGTTCCAGGGAGGGCTCCACATCCATTTGCACCAGGTTACACAGACAAACCTTCAAATGGCCTCAATGAATGTCTAAAAGAATGCAAATGACCAACTGTCTGCAAAGAATATAAGTTCTTCCATTTCCCACCATATTATCAGAGTAAAGAAGCGAATGGATGAGAAGCGAAACATCTTCTTTTTCTAGTTGCCTCTTGAAAAAGAACCTTTGGGACCTAATGCAGATTACATTTGTTATAAATTTAATTTAAAAGCTATGTTATCAAACCAGGCTTTTTTTTTTCTTACTGCCAAAATAAGAATTAAAGTACAACTAAAACTAAGGAAGATACAATATAAATAGGCTGCAACCTCACATTTGGGAGGCAGATTGATCAAATCCTATCATACCACATAAAATGAATTGCAAAGTAGGAATGTGTCTACAGAGCCATTAGTGTTGCTGTGCTATGACTAAGAATTACTTTAATTCCCACTTTTTCCGTATTGCCTAACAAGTAATATACTTCTGGAATCAGAAGGATTGAAGGAGATGCCAATGGCTAATCCTTCTGCTATCTGCAAAAACTTTTACAAGCATTTCCCTCAGTCATATACTAGGATTTCATGAGTTTATTCATCTCTAAGAAAGAACATTTATAAGTCTTGACATTTGGAGACATATTGTTATTTAAAGTGCTAAATATCAAGAAAATGCATGAAGCTATCATTTTATGTGCTTTGCTGCTAGGTGGTGACAGACTGTCATTGGCTGTGGGAAAGGGGAATGAAGGGGGAAATGCTTGGGAAATAGAAAATAGAGGCTGTACTATCTCAATATGCTGCCTCAAGGTCACTCAGCTGGAAGAAGGACGGAGCTGCATATCAATCTGCACTTGGACTGACCGTTATGAAAACATCTTGCATGAACTTGATTGGTTACACTGGGTGGCCAATGAGAGACAGTAAAGTGTGGGGTGGGACATATAATAGAACTTAGGGATTTTGATTCTCAGTTCTGGCTATGCAATACCGCAATACACTTGATCTCTAATAAAACTATATCTTTCTCAACAAATAGAGCCAAGAATCTAGAATCTATCTAGAAGTTCAAGTTCTAGACTGTGGGCAGTCTGATAGCTATACTGGAATTTGAAACTTGCTTTGTTAAAGTTTCCCACCACATTGCTATTATTTTCCTTTTTCTGGCAAATAACTTGTCATATTCATCTAAAAGGATAAAAAATTAGGGTAAAATGAACAGTGTTTTGTAACTTGGCTGTATTTTGCCTTTTCTGATTCTCTTCCTTCATCTGGTATGTATAGTAACTTCATTGATATTAATCATTTTGCAGAGGTATTGCAGATAGTCTAGTAGTAATTGTAATTGTAAATGCTGCCATATTATTTTGATTTTTGCTAGCTGCATTTAATTCACAGAACTCACTGCTTGTACAGTATGTTCTTGATAGTTTATCATGGAAGGAATAAAAATCTTTGTTTGAACTGAACTTTTTTTGCAAAACATAAAGAAGAAAATCTTTAAAATAACAATTAACAGTTTATTGCAAATTTTCTTAGTAGCTATAGCTAATTCACTATTTATGTTGGCAATTAACTGAAATGAAGAACTAGGTCACAGTGATAATTTAACCATAGATTTCAAATGGCAGGGCAAAACAAGAGCAAATGTTTAAATCCTACATACTAATTGTAATGAATTTTAGAGAAGGAAAACTTTTTGCTTTGTTTTCATCTTCTTTAATGTCATAAAAAGGATTATGGACTGAAAATGGCTTTTTCTGAGTTCTGGAATTTCTAAGAGAATCAGCTGACCATTGGCTTTTACTCTGTCAAATACTTATTGAAACAAGTTTGCAGTTTAATCCTCAGAATGATTACTCTTTTAAGGTTATCCCAACTTTAAATGCAATGCACAGCCATTTCTCAATGCTATAGACAAAAAAATCTGCTAACAACTTCTTGTGTCCCTGTGCAATGCAAAGATAATATTGTCCTATTGCAAAGATAGGCTATCCAAAGCTTTGTGGATGTTGTGAACTTTATATTCCTATAATCTCCAAGCAATATGACAAATGGTAAGAAAATGCAAATTAGATTTAAAAAACATGGAGAACAAACCAGTTTCCTGCACTAAAGGGTCAATCATTCAGGGCTGACAAGCAGAATCTGTGCCCTAGATGCCAAATTTAAGGAAGTCCGTGCCCAGTGAGCATGCATGCTCAATAGTTTATGGCAGAGGAAAAACAAACATCTAACTATCTTCACACATCTTTTCCTTATGATTGTGCAGATCATATAGTTTATAATTATATCTTTTTAAAATTCTATGGGAATTATATATTTCTGCTTCCAATCAGGTGTACTTTTGTTCTAATAAAAATTAACAAAACATACTTTTAATGCACAGAGTTATCAGATTTCTTAAGTACTAGAGTTCTTTTCAGCCTTTTGACTGAGATCAAGTGTAGATCAATTATGAATAATACTACAATACTTAGAAGAATCAGAAATTATTTTGTAAAATGCAAACTATTGTCAGATATAAAGATATACTGAATGAAAAGGGTGAGCTCAAAACCAAACAAGAGTTGAATGAACAATGGGTGAAGATGCATTGGTACTCATATATACAAATATAGTCAAGATATGAAAAAGATGTCAAAGCTGAGGGTTTTTTATAAGGAGTTGATAGAATTGGATAAAATACTAACAGGAATGGAAGATAAGCTGATCAAAAATTGTATTGTTATTTACTAGGTGTCAAACTAGAAGAAGAACAAGTGAAATGATGATAGCATGGGCAAAATGTTTTGGGTATGCTGTAGAATTAGATAAGTGGCAGAAACTATGGGAAAGAAACTATAAATTAACAATATCAACAGCATATAAAGAAAATTTGTATAAGATGTTTATAGATGGCACTTTGCACCAGCAAAATTGGTAAAGATGTTTAAAGACAAATAAGCCAAATGCTGAAAGTGCCACCAGACACCTGGATCATATTATGATATGTGGTGGACATGTGCAGAAGTTAAAAGATACTGAACAAAAGTACCCACATGGTTGGAAAAAATGATAAAGCAACAGATAGCTTTAAAACCTGAAATATGGTACCTGAAAGCTATAACAAAGAAAAAATATATTTAATTATTCATGTATTAACTACATCTAGAATTGTATTGGCTCAGAACTGGAAAAGCGAAAAATTCTGAAAGAGGAAAAGGTGATTGAGGAAATATTAGAATGTGCAGAGATAAATAGATTAACATTGGCAATTAAAGAAAAAGAAGAAACTGAATATTATATGGTATGGGATCTATTTTATCAATGGTTATAAAATAAAGTAACAAGTTAAAATTAGATGAATATATAGAGAAATAAGTTAAACTTGTTATAAAGATAAAATATGTAACATATAACTGCTTAAAAAGAAAATGGATTACTGTTATATTGGCAAGGAAAGTATCTTAATTGTAATTGTTAGCACAAGATATATGTACCCAATAAACACACTGTTTAAATGAAAGATAGATTTGTTGTAACTTTAAAATAAAAAACTTAATACCCCCCCCCACAAAAAAAAGAAATTATTTTTGAAAGTGATAAGTTGAGTGGTGTAAAGAAGCATCAGAGACATTCTTTGTTCAGAGGATTGTTTAATGTTTAATAAGAATTTGGTGAAAAAAATTAAAATAGTTCACATCCATGAAAATCCATGTTTCTCATTGATAATTTATTTATGTTTATCCTGCCTTTATTGGTAACCCAAGGCAGTATAATCATAATAGTCTTTCCATTTAGTTTCATCACAACAATCCTGTGATGTGAGTTGGGCTGAGAGAGGATGACTGGCCCATGGTCACTGAGCTGGCTTTCATGCCTAAGGCGGAACTAGAATTCATAATTTCCTGGCTTATATGGCAGCATCTTAACCACTACACCAAAACTGGGTCTTGATTTTAATTTCTAATTTCATGCAATCATCATGAAAGGTTCTCTTATGTTGGAATAAATAAATAAATAAATAATAAAACCGAAAACCATGGAAGAAATCTAAGTTAGGACCAAAGCGTAGATTAAATCTTAAGGACAAGATCAAGATGGACTGGGGAAGAAATCAATAGCTAAGAAAAAATTATGATAAATGTTATGAACACATGCTTGAAATTAAAGTTGTATTGGTACTCAAGAAAATATTAACTAGAGATCCCTATTAAAACTCTTATGCAGAACAACCAATAACAGCTGGATATAAGAGCCTCAGGACCAGAGTTGGTATTCAGCAGGTTCTGACCAGTTCCGGAGAACTGGTAGCAGGAATTTTGAGCAGTTCAGAAAACCGGCAAATACCACTTCTGACTGGAGATTTTATAGTATCCGTCCTCTGCCACACCCACTAAGCCACACCCACAGAACGGGTAGTAAAAAAAAATTGAATCCCACAACTGCTCAGGACACTGACCTGCTTAAAATATCTAAATATGGAAACAGATAGCAAAAAGGTCAGTTAGAAGTCATGGAAAAACCTGGGTTCTAGCAATATCAGGACTCCAGAGAATTCTCTTCAGCAAGTCCCAAGACCACTAATTTTCAGGCGTTAGCTTAGTATTATCCAATTTGGAGTATGGACTGCAAACTAAGAGTCTGCCAATGGTCTACTAAGAGTGGATAATGATTTACTCTTAGCTTATCAAGATTTCAGTTCTTGTTGCATCCACAGTTGTAATTCTACTGATTCATCACATTTGCCCACATTAAAACTGTGTCATTCTACAGTTCTATTACAAATGCAAAATACATTTTAAAAAACCCATCTACATCTCTTTTTTAAAACAAACAAACAAAGTATTGGGAAGATTTAATGACATAATGGTAGCTCGATTAGGACATCAAAATTAATTTCAGTTTCCCTGAGGTGTTGTATTTTAATTAACAATTCCATGATCTTACTCTATTAATTAGCATACTGAAAGAATAATAAGTTTCAGATGAGTTTAATTGTAATAAAGCATTTCATCTCCTAAAAAAATAATAAAAGGAATTAAAAGTCTCCATCCAATTTATTTTCTGCATTTAATAGCAATGTTTAGAGACACTATTGAATGTAGCTGCAGAGTAATCTTTTTTAATTCATAAATGTTTTATTTTTGGTGCTTAATTCCTTTCAAATATCTTCCTGATGGCATGCTGATGATATTATTCTGTTCCCCTGAAGTAGTTATTTCTGCTAGACATCACATCAGTTCATTCCTCATAATGTTTTCTCTGCCATTAATGCAGATAACAAAAAGAAGGCTATATGGTCTGTTAAAGAACCTTTTGCACTGATCAGCTCAACTGGCTGTTTTCCATTAACATTCCACCAGAATGAATAGCAGGTTCAGATGTTGCTGATGCATTCCCAGCACAGCAGGTTCACTATGTCTGAAGATACGTGGTAAATCCAGTGGTCAGTAAGCAACTGATAAATTACCAGGAAAATCCCTAAACATTTTTTCCCAAGTACAAGGAAAAGGATTGCCCATTAAATACTGTTAAATGCACAAGAGACAAACCTATCTCCCAAATTTATCTCTGAATGTGTCCTGTTATTTCTTTTTTCCCATGTGTAATCCACAGGGAAAAGTTACTGCACTCAGCAAGGTTTTCAGATCTGATCAGGAATTTTTAAATAAACAAGCAGAAATACTGGAACATATCCTGCTCCCATTTATTGCAGGGGAGGGTGGGAAGGAGGAGAGGATAGTTTTTCCTACATTATACAGCAATTGAACTCAACCAAGGAGTAATACATTTAGGTAAAATTGTTGCTAGAACAATAATTATCCTGAGCAAAATTTGTGTGCTTATTCTATTAAATGCATTTAATAGAAAAAGAAGGGAAAACAAGGAATGAAACTGGTCATATTTAATTTTCCAAGTTTTAGCTTACTGAGAATAGATGTTACCCAATGTGGTATTTTTCATGTACTTTTTGAACGGTTTATTGTTGCAAGCCATGGCTGATGTCATCAATATTCCTTTTTCCCTGTTTAAATCATATTTCCCCTTGAATTTCTCTTATCCTAAATGACAACATGAAGGAACATGGTTGCCTGAAACCTTTAGGTGCTACAACAGAACCAAAAGCACTGAAATGAGTTTTCAAGACTCAATTTTCTCCCAGTAAGAAAGGTTGGAGCATAGCATGTACATTCCATATATAAATAGTATCTCTTCACAGAGGAATACTTGGCCAAGGCCTTGCAACCTTGTTTTGGCATATAGAACTTATGGCTGTGATTCCCTACCAATTTGACCTACTTCTAATTCCTCAAACTTTTGTTTCTGCCTCTGGAACTATTTTTTTTATCCCAAGTATTGGGTGGGATGGGCTTTGCTACATTTTGGATCAATTAAAATTTCACAATTCTCTTTTTATTTAAGACACAACACAAGTGACTCATGGTAGTTATTCCACTCTTAGCACAAAACTCTACACACGTGATAAAAACATAAAACCCAACAGAAACACTGATCAAGCTATATGTGTGATGGTGACCAGAGGTGGTATTCAGCAGGTTCTGACCAATTCTGGAGAACTGGTAGTGGAAATTTTGAATAGTTTAGAGAAGCAACAAATTACCACCTCTGAGTGGAGATTTTACAGTATCCTTCCCCTGCCCACCAAGCCACGCCCACATAACTGGTAGTAAAAAAAAATGAATCCCACTATTGATGGTGATGATTCATTCTCCCCAAAAGCCTTTCAAGTTCTGCCTTTTACAGAGACCAATAATGAAGGTATTAATCTAATCTTGTGGACAGAGTATTCTATAAAGACTGCTAGAAAAAACCTTTGCTTGTCCACCCTTGCCTCCTTCCAAAAAGAATTAGTACAATTCATGAAGGTCATGGGGCTCAGCAGCTATTAGATTTGATTGCAGTGTAATTCCTGGTTACTTCCATCTATTGGAGAGTAGTGGCTTCCCTGTGCAAATGGTTGCCACTGTGAGAACAGACTGGTTCATATTTAAATGTCCACTATGACATTAAGATCCCTCTCACAATTACTACTGCTGTGCCAGATACTGCCCATTGTATATCTGTGCAATTGGGGTTTCCCCCCCTCTTTTCGTCATTGAACAACTTCTTGGATTGGGCCCATTGCTCAGGTCTGTTAATATCAGGGCTGGGATTCTACCAGTTTACACCTATTCGCTAGAACCAGTTGTTAACATTCTAAGCAGTTCGGAGAACTAGTTGTCAGAAGAAATTACTGGCCTAACCCTGTAAGGAAGGCAGGAAGGAAACATTCTGGTGTTGCTTACAGAAATTGTCTCTTCATTAACCCTTATTACATTCTTTGCGGAACTAGACTTCCTGTCTCAGGAACTTCTCTGGAGTTTTTTTCCCTCCTTTGCTGGTACTTTGCTTGTGTGGAGTGACCATTCAAAGTTACAGTGGCACTGAAAAAAGTGACTTTTGACTGTTTTTCACACTTATGACTGTTGCAGCATCCCCACAGTCATGAGAGGGCAGGCAAGGAGATGCATGCCTTGGTGTGAGTGATATTGAGTTGGCCACACCCACCAACTAAGCCATGCCCACAGAACCAGTTGTTAAAAAAATTGAATCCCACCCCTGGTTAATATCCTTCTGAATCTTGAGTCTGTCTTCCAAAGCGTTGCCAACTAATGCCATTCCATGAGTGGAAATAAATCCAGACCGAAATGGGTTTACATAATCTGCTTCTTTGAGAGTGCCTTATAACTTACAGCCCACAATTTTATCATATTTATTTATTATCAGTGAGCTGCAAAGTAACTGCAACAAAAATAACAAAATCCATTTAAAGAAGCACATAAATACAGGCTCAAATACAGTAAGAACAATAAAATCAAAGGTCCAGCAGGTTCTGACCAGTTCTGGAGAACTGGTAGCAGAAATTTTGAGTACTTCGGAGAACCGGCAAAGACCACCTCTGACTGGAGATTTTACAGTATCCTTCCCCTGCCATGGCCACCAGGCCATGTCCACAGAACTGGTACTAAAAATTTTTTTTGAATCCCACCACTTAATAAAACCATTCTATTCACCTACTAAAATGACACAAAAGGTGAAGGGCATGGGGGAAACCAATTCATTTCTTTTAATTTTATTGGAAACAGTAAGTGGAGAAACAAGGAAAGGAAAGTAGAACATTTGTGGGGAAGTACATGTTCCCAGAATTTCAGCAATCAGCAAATCAGAGATCAAGAAATAGACAAACAGACAGACAGTCAGACATGTGGAGCTGTAGTATCTCTGTTAATAATATTAAATTGCATCCTTTGTAATAATATGATTTATGAGGAAAAAATGCATGCATCACTGCATGAATATTTTCACCCTTATTCTGGAGCATTGTGTTTCTTAATATCAGTGGTTCAAGGGAATTTGATACTGCCCGTCTGATGCTCTGTGAGCCATAGAGTCATGAAAATTATCTTTTACTTCACCTCTTCAGAGTTCTACTTCAGGTAACTTTATGAACTAGCTATGAACTTACTATTTGTAATATTTAGAGTGGCTCTGCAATTTAAACATGGTCATCTAAAGGAATGTTTGTGTTTCTGTGTGTGTGTATGTGTTTTAAATGATATTGCATGGTTCATAGCACCAAACAAATGTGTACATTTTTACTTCAGCTTCTAATAGATGACTTATACATTTAAATAATTAAATTTATCATTTTTCAAATCATTGACTACACTAAACTAAAATTTGATTTGATTGAAAATGTTACTGCAGTTAAAATAAATGCCTTCATTTTGATTTACCTGAAATGATATAAGATTTCCTGCTTGAGCAGGGTTTGGACTAGAAGACCTCCAAGTTCCCTGTTATTCTGTTTTTATGATTATAAGTAATAATGCATCCTCCTGACGCAGCAAACATTACAACCTAGTGGCAACTTTTGGAATTAAGCTTGAGAAGTTAATCGAGGACTTGTGGTCCAATGTGCTCCAATGCTTGACTGAAGGATGAAATAGCCATAATCAGCCTTCTTTGTGCTTCTTCATCAGTGATAATGTGGAACAGAGCAGAATCAAAAATAGATTGACAAGAGAACAGCCCTTTGCAATCCAATGAATTAGTAAATATACTCAAGGCCTAAAGAATGGTATACTCTAGTCGTGCAAGTGCAATTTACGACCTGCTGAGCTGCCCGGACAGCTGAGCAGCGCTGGTGCAATGCACAGCAGTTGGAAAAGCCCTTTTTTCCTGCTTTTTCAACCACAGCTGTGTCGCACAAAGCAGCTGCAATTGAAAATGCAGGAAATAAAGGTCAGGTAAGAGCCCAGGCAGGCGGGAGGGCCAAAACAGCAGCAAACATAGAACCAGTTCCAGGGGTGGGATTCTACCAGTTCACACCTATTCGCTAGAACTGGTAGTTAACATTCTAAGCAGTTCGGAGAACCAGTTGTTAGAAGAAATTACTGGCCTAATCCTGTAAGGAAGGCAGGAAGGAAACATTCTGGTGTTGCTTACAGAAACTGCCTCTCCATTAACCCTTATTACATTCTTGGCAGGACTAGACTTGCTGTCTCAGGAACTTCTCTGGAGTTTTTTTTCCCTCCTTTGCTGGTACTTTGCTTGTGTGGAGTGACCATTCAAAGTTACAATGGCACTGAAAAAAGTGTCATGACCATTTTTCACACTTACGACTGTTGCAGCATCCCCACAGTCATGAGAAGCCAGGTGAGGAGATGCGTGCCTTGATGTGAGTGATATTGAGTTGGCCACATCCAGCCAATAACATGTCTACCAAGCCATGTCCACCCAGTCACATGACCACCAAGCCATGCCCACCACCTAAGCCACGCCCACAGAACCAGTTGTTAAAAATTTGAATCCGGTTCTCTGTATGCTCTCTGTCTGCTGCTCTTCAGAGCAACTGGTTCTACAGAAGTGGACAGAACCGGTAGAATCCCACCCCTGCATATACATACTTTTGCTTGATATGCTAAATTTCTTTTTTGTTTGTCAGTATTTCTGAGCTGTTTCCAAAATGACAAGACAGAGACTTACTATATTTTCTTTTAGAAATATGATGGGAGATCACCATTCAAAGAAAAGCCCTAATCACTCTAATATAGAAGTAACAATAACCTTGGGCTTCTGATGGAGCACTCAAACATATATAGGTTCCAGCATTTGGAAGTAGTTACTAAATTTGGCATTTACAAAACAAAAAATAGAAGGACATTTTATGCTGATATTTTATGCATTTTTATTTCTTTCTAAGTGATACATACAATTTATACCACTTCACAATGGATATGATTATAGCTGCTAGATAAGGAGACCTCCTGGGAAACTAAAAAAAAATATCAATAGCACTGTTTAACTACATGAACCTTATTTGCATTATTAGCTCTGCTGTGCGGTACCCTCACAAAGCTAATGGCATGATTTTGAAGAAGCTTTTTAGATTATGGGTAAGTAAATAACCTTCAGGGTTTCCATTGGCCACACAACTCATTTCAAATTTTGCACATTATAGTTATGAAAACTATTTTTTGTTTACTTTTACATTTTACATGGTATGCAAATGTGTTAGATTTATTCCTTCTATCCTCATCTGGTGCTTGGTCTATTTTAATGGGCACATACAGTGGAGGGAAGCATAATCAAAGTTTTCTTGGACATTGAGAACCAAGGAGACAATCCTGGAAGTTCATAGGATGAGATGCAGAGTATAGAAATAGTCAAAGCTTAGAGATCTGGAGAACAAATTTAGTCAGTCTCTTGGGCACAGAAATATAAAGAATAGCTACTGCAATCATTGTTTCAATTGCTTGGTCTTTGATATAAGCGCTTAAGCTTCACTAATGAACTAAGGATTCTCTTATTTTGCAGAGCTTGACCTCACAGGCTAATAGTCTTATTTTTGTTAATCCTCAAGATTTTTGTTAGTCCTCAACACAGCAACCGATATCTCCTCATGCACTTTGAGGGGGGGAAGCTTTTCAAAAGCTGAGTTTGAATACCTTCAACTAATTCTCAGAGGTTTACTGTCATTTAAATTAACACAATACAACAGCTATAAATGCATATACAATATGTACATAAAATATATAAATGTGAATGAAGAATGGTTGAGCATATCTAGTTTAATGAAAAGAAGGGCTGGGGGTGACATGACAATAGTTTTCCAATATTTGAGGGGATGCCACAAAGAAGAGGGTCAGCCTGTTCCCGAAGGCAGGACTAATCAAAGAGAGAACCGACCTAGAATTTAGGAAAAATTTCCTGACAGAATAATTAATCAGTGGAATAACTTGCCTCCAGAAGTTGTGAATGCTCCAACATTGGATCTTTTAAAGAAGAGATTGGACAACCATTTGTCTGAAAGGGTATAGGGTCATCTGCTTGGACTAGAAGACCTCCAAGGTCCCTTCCAACTCAGTTATTCTGTTATTCATATAATGCAAATAGAAAACTATGGGGTTGTACATGCATACATTAATAATAGGGTCAGTGAAAGAACCATTTTAAAGAGATTTTAAGATTATATCAACATAGATTTGGATATAGCAGTGGAAGGTTGATCTATAAAGTGGAAAACACACTGCCTTTGGGGTGTGTTTCTCTTATCTCACAATGGTGGAGAACCTTAACCTCCCCAATCTGATGTATATATAGAACAGGTGATGCCACCAAGAGAAGGTCTTCTACAGAAACTTTGTGGCATGTTGTATGTGGCAATAAAGATTAAAATCAGCACTTTAAGTTGGACCAGAAGCCTACTGGCAATTTCTGCAGAACTGGATAGTTGTGACATTTCATATTGTGATTTTGATCTTCTGACACAGGACACAAGCTCAGTGTTCTTCAGCCTCTGACACTGCTTTTTTTTTTAAAAAAGAAACAAACATGGAACTAAATGAGCAGTTTTGGAAGGAAAAGTAAGGCAGGAGAAGTGGGTGATACCAAATTAAGCTGCAACCTTACAACAGATTTTTCCTTTGAAGGCAGAGTGAAAACTCCAACCTTCAGGTGGAAAAAAAATAAACCTGCACAATAAAATGTTGCCACCAAGTGGTGGTTCTGGTATATTGCAATTCAACTGATGTGTTTGAGGCAAATTGTTATTTCACCAGAATGTTTTGTGTTATGTGTGTGCGTGTGAATTTATATACAAATATAAACTCAGCTATCATATTAGAGTAATGAAGGATTTTTTATGATACATAGAAAAATAAAATAATGTGTCAAAAAACTGTAGGTACTTGATACTTTCAGACCAGCCAAACCATAATGCATTAAAAAAGGAGGCATTTAACTAATAGAAATGTATGTATTTAATACCCATCAATTATAAACAGTACTCAGTTATGTTGCCATGATAGTTTTTATAACTCAGCCAAAACTGTTGTGGGTATACATAGAATCTTATTATCAAAGTTTTTTAAAGTCTAAAATGTTTGTTTAAATACAAACTATTTAAGTTGCATCATGGATTGCATCATTGAGCAAAACTATGCATTATTTGCATGCATGCATATTTATTTATATATTATAAATAAGTATTATTTACAATAAATAATATTTATAATACTTATTTTTTTCATATTTTAATGTTTCTCGGATGAGATGGGATGAGATTTCCAGTGAATATTAAGCCACTAGCCCTAATAAAAATTAGAAGGCTTGAAAAATATGTATTTTAGGCATAGCGTCTGCTTATAAATAAATAAAATATTTAGAGACACCACAAAGCAAATTACTTTCATTGCATCAGCATAAAAATTAATCCTGATCATTCATATGTATTTTTCTATGTGCGGGTATCACATCTTTAAAATGTTATGTCATTGGAAAAACTAAAAAAAAAAAAATCACATCCCAAAACATAGTTTCCCTGCAAGCATTGGTGTTCTATTAATGCCTAAGTTAATACCTAAGTGAATGAACAAGTACTTCAGTGTTCTTGACACCTACAAAATGTTATCAAAAGAAAGAAAGATGAGGTCATCTAATTGTCTAATATTGGAAGAATACATACATAATTATAGAGCTGCAATGACAGTTGCTTGCTATGTCCACTATCAGGCACTCTGGGTGGCAATTTATCTTTGGATTTCCCATTCATTTGTGTAAGAAACAGCAGGAGGTGGTCTCTGGGCATCCTGAGTAATGGCAGAGTTTTAAAGCAAAATCCCATTGTAGATTATGTTTTAAAGGGATATTACATGTGCCATTTAAAACACTTTTAACTTTTCTCCTGCTTGAGATGTACATATGTGAAAGACAGAATAATTTTACAATTTGTAAAAAAAAATATAAATATAATTTCAGCATTTTATTTTTCATTTACAGTATTTATAAAATTTATTGGCCACCCATCTTATCCAGGGTAACTCTGAGTGGCTTATAGTCATAAAAGCAGTTTTACAAATCAGTTGGGGGGTGTAGGATAGTATATTTACAAACATGTGAGGCTTGCATTTGTCCTCTGAAGAGCATGTTAAAGGACTGTAGTGAAATATTCATATAATGCAAATCTGTGTATATAATAATAATTTTCCTCTTCTGAAGATGATTTGTAGAATTTCTGAGAGTTATCTCTTAAAATTTTGGAGGATGGATACAACTCTCGCAACACAAGTTGCTTTACTCTGTAGATGACTCTGAGATACCCATATTAAGATCTAAAAGTCATGGCCACCTTTTCTTGCTAGGGAAAGTTTCTTCAGAACCATCAGTCTGATAATCCTTGTTGTCTTTATCCTGTGCCTAATATTTTTTCTAAATTGTAAAAAGCTAAGACGAGCAGTACAAAAGAAAGTTTGTATTTCCCCTTCTTTTGATGAAACTTAGAGCAATATATCTGTTTTTCTTTCTCTTTTATTTTGTGAGTGATACACTATATCTCACATCAACTACGTGAGATAAGATAAATGACAACAAACAAGAAACTGCAAATCACTTCTTCTTTTGCTAGAGATGGTTATATATTCATTCAATTGTATGAATTGTGCCATTTAATTCTTTCAAACATTTACCAGCATAGCAGTGCTCTCAGTCCCTTAGCTAAATTTCACAAGCCAAAAACATCTTCAACAATTAATGTATTTATATGGAGATATACAGTATATCCATCCTGAGACATCACCTTGCCAACAAAGATCCTATGGTTTTCCCAGTAATAATGTATGCTTGTGAAAGTTGGACTGTAAGGAAGGTTGAACACTGAAGAATTGTGGTGTTAGAGAAAACTCTTGAGAATCCCTTGTACTGCAAGGAAATCAAATCAGTCAATCTTAAAGGAAATCAACCCCAACTGTCCTTTAGAAGGACACATAATAAAGCTGAAACTCAAATACTTTGACCACCAAATGAAACAACAAAATACAGTATATCTATCTTACAATATGCTACAGATATCAAAAGTTTTGAAGCTACCTGAATTATACTTAAAATATAGCAACTGAATCAACAAGACTTAGTCATAACTGACTAAATCTGAATCCACCTAACAGTTGTGAAGTTTAAAATATGAAATAATAAAACAAACAATAATACAGTAAAGCTATCATTTATAGTTAATTTGAAGTTTGCTACTTTTTAGTTACAGTGATTTGTGTCAACAATCAAATGACAGAAAGCCTGCCATTAATTGCCATGTCTTCCTAGGATTCTTATTTTAAAAAAAGATCTGAAGACATGGTACTTTAATAGTCCATGACTGAGCTTATCACAAAAGCAATTCAAAAATTAAGCATGAATAATGCAAATATAGATTTCTTTGATATATATACAAAAGTCTGAAGTTATGTACAGTCTCCTTCCATAGAACTGCATCATAAATTGAAATAAAAATCTATGGGATGACTCAAGTAGAACAGAGTTTCTATATGTAGATTTGTATAGTTTTAAAGCAAAGTTTTGTGCAAACTACAAAGTTGTAATAGATTTCTCATCATAACAAGGGTCTCTTAGATGAGACGGGAAGTGTAAAACTTTAAGAAATAAATAAATAATAAAGGCAGACTGGCGGATTAACACCTCAACTAATTAAGACATGTAAATAAATTAATGTCAACAATACGCACACACCTGTGAAAAGTTTGACTTTAAAAATAAAATTCCCTGGTTTAATTTCACATATTGTGTTCCCTTTCTCAATTAAGTATCTCCTACAAATATAACTCTGTGCGCAGTGTATGTGTCAGAGTGCCTCCTTTTCCTTCTTTAATGCATAAGGGTATACAAAATGAACCACAGGGTAGGCAAACAAATAGTGATTATAGCTTCAGAAATGACATCTCCTATATAATGCTTCATGGTGCTGAGCAATGTATACTCTTTATCTCTTCAATTTCCTTGAAGAGATGGTGCTGAGCAATGTATACTCTTTATCTCTTCAATTTCCTCTTCAATTTAATAAGCACTGAGTACAAAGCAGAACAAAGCTTTAACCCTAGAATTAGTCTGAGCCTACTGTGGGCTGGTCTCACTCATTCAACCTCTACTGTCATAGTAACAACATTTACAGGGTCAAATATTATTCCAGGTCTTTTCATTCTTTCATCTGAGTTCAAGGATGTCCTTGGATTGGCAACCTGTTTTATTGAACCTATATCTTTCCTATAGTTGTTCATCCTACAGTATATACAGAATAAACTCCATTATGCTAGCTGGAATATGTTTTTAAGTATGTATGTGGGAGAGATAGATACCTGTTTGTTAAACATTCATTGTGGTTTGTGTACTCTATAACCAGCCAAAAATTCTCAGTTTTAACTTTAGCCCTTCTGTTAATCCATAAATTAAAATGAAGAAGAGGATTCATCTTATAATTTGTGGGAGAGCTGGGTAACATTGTAAGAGTGGTAAAACCAATGTTATCTTCACTCTAAATCTGAAAACTAAGATTTAATAGGAGAGTTATAATGCACGGAGTTAATGAAATGCTTATGAGCAGATAGATCATCATGTTCTTCAGACCAATTCATTATAAACTGCATGCCTCATTTACATGCATTTCAGATATTTTTCCCAGAGAGATAACAAAACATAGGTCTCTTCTGCAAACAAATAAACATATTTCTCTTGCAAGAAAATCCCTCCCACAGCATAAGAATTATCATAGAGAAAAAATGTTGAGACAGGTAGAATTAAACATAGACAAATAAAAGTAAAATAAGGGGTTTCAAATCAGTTAATTTTACTCACTGGACAGGAAAAAGCTTGAAAGTGAACTGTGTGGAATTTTTCAAACCAATGGTCTGGCTTTTGCTGCTGCTGCTGCTTATAGCCTATGAAAAATATTAGTATGTTTTAATGTCATTAACATGGGAATCATAACCATAGTTGAACCTAGTCTTTGGACCATGAGAAAGTGTGGAACAAGGGCAAAGGAAGAAAAAGACCTGACTGTGTAATAAAACTATGAATTAGTTTTACTTATATGTATAAATGAAAAACTTTTATTTCTCTGCTTGTTTCTTAGGTTAACATATAGGAGCATGGTTACCTAAACGTTATCTTAAAATCTCTTATCCAGGCTACATGTCGAAGCCAGAGCTGTATGGTAGAGAATATTTGTAGCTAGTGTTGATACTGTTACCTATTGGAGTACTGAAATAGAATAGGATGGAATTCTTTATTGGCCAAGTTTGGTTGGACACACAAGCAATTTGCCTTGGTGCAAATACTCACAGTATACATAAAAAAGAGATACATTTGTCAAGAGTCAAGAATCATAAGGTACAATACTTAATGATAGTCATAGGGTACAATAAGCAATCAAATGTCTGCAAGAAAACAACAAAGCTTAGAGAAAACCAAGAACCTCAAGCTATCTATCCCTGAATCAGACTTAATTCTCCCTAATTCCTGTAGATCAATGTTTCTCAACTTCATGCCAGCAGGTGATTATGGAAGCTGAAGTCCAGACCTTCTAAAGATGTCAAAGTTGAGAAACACTACTTTAGATTAGAAGTTTTCCGAGTATGCGTATTCTAAAAGTGTAACCACCCAAGCATATATGAAACATATATGAGGCTTATTTCTAAGTACTGAATTCCTATTTTTAAAAATATAAACACTTTCATTCATATTTATGTAAACTGATCTAGGAATCTTTTTTTTTTTTTTGAAGAGTGGGTGAGGTATGTACAGTTCTAATTCTGCAGTCAGAATGTTATACTAGTAAATGTGTACTAAGGCAATACGTTACTTGTAAAATTCTCTTTTGCAACCTTCAGAAATGTAATAAAAACATTAAATATCAGTTCTCTATTTATAGTACATGAATTGATTATTGTTTTGTGTTACTTGCAAAAATTGATGGTGTAGTTTCCACAGGTTTGATGAAGGATACAAATGAAAAGTTGCAAGCACAAAATAGGCAGTTATACATAAAGAAACATACGTATTTTCTTCTTGGTCAAAGGACTCCTCTCAAATATGGAGGATCTCCACTAGCCCATAATGTTTGCATCTCATTGTCCAACCTATCCCGTCTTCTCCCACCACTCCCCAAATTCTAAACATCCCTTAACATCTAATATATTCCCATAATTGCCTTATGCTTATTTTGGTACTATGATTCCCATAGCTTTTGACAGCAGCATACAAGTTTATAAAGTATAGGACAGCTCATGTAACCAATATAACTTTGTAGTCTAATGTCAGATTCCTTCCAGATCCATTCAAGGTTTTGGTTATCACTTTTAAAGCCCTTTATGCCATGGATCCAAGTTACCTAAGGAACTGTCTTACCCCAATGGGATTGGTCTGTTACACTCATATCACAGAAGGAAGGTCATTAGTCAAGGAACTCTGGCTGGTAGGGTCCAGGAGAATAACTTTTTCTACTATGGCTCCTAACTTCTGCAACATAGTGCCCCCCCCCCCAATAGGAGATCCACAGCCACTCTTTTGGCCTTCTGAAAGAGCTTGAAAATCTGGTTCTGCCAGTTGGCCTGGAGTCCCAATGGGGGACATGTTATACTGGAGATGGTTGATGAACTAAGACCACTCCACCCCATCTACGTCTTGCTCCCCTTCTATTGCTATTTTTGTTTATGTTAAGTCAATTTTAATGTTAATATTTATTATTGTATTATTTTCCTGTTTTATCTTGTTGCTTTTACTTGGTTGTAAGCTGGCTAGAGTTGCCTTTTTATGAGATTGGTGGCATATGAATTTAATAAATCAATAAAAAATATTTTTTGGGCCTCTGCTGATTTAAAGCACCTTATCTGATCAAGCAGTCTTCCCACAATGCCTTATACAAGACCCAGTTGTACAGATAAGTAAGGATTGGGATTCTTTTCTGAAAATCAAAGAAATCCACAGAGGCTGATGTAGTATTATTTGCCAGTGTAAACAAAATGACTGTTCCTTCCAGCAACTAAAATGATTTTAGAAATAAATATACATGCCTCTCGTTTCTTATTTCGAGAAATTTCTTGTCCCGAAGAAGAAATGCAATCTATGAAGAATCAGGGTCAGCAAATCCTTATTTCCATTGATCCAAAGCAGCTGTAAAATAGCAGAGCTAAATGGTGGGCGGTGGGAGATATTTCGTATCAGCATGATGCCTTCATGCCTATAAAGAAAAAGAGGATGGCAAACACTTGCATGAGAATGTTAAGAAATTAAAATAAGCAGAATAAAAGGAATAAACAATGAAAACCACTTTTCCATCTTCAGAGAGAATAAGAATCAAGGAGATCAAAGCACAATTGCTTATTTTACTAGTTGTCCAGCCAATCAGTTCCATTTTCCGCAACAACTGAATAAACACATATCTTTCAAATGAATGCTTTGTAGGACCACCTGCACCCAACTCAACACTGAACCTAAGTGACATTTTAAACATTCTCATGAGAAGTCTATTTCTTTCTCATAAAACAGGATATAGTATTCCAACAAATGATTGAAACACATGTAGTATTTTCCAAGTGGGTTATTGCAGTTCAAGATTTATTTCTTTTCAAACCATGTTTTCAGAACTTCCCCAAGACTCAGCTCATGCAATTTGAAAGATAGAATGTTGCTTTTTGATATAATCCCCATGAATAGGAAAATAGAAAGTGTTATCTTACAGACTCCAATAATTGCAGAGATTTGTAGAACTGCAGGGGCTTTACCATATACCATATTCCAGAAGCATTATAAAAACATAATTCTGATACATATTGTTCTGGGCATGGGGATAAGAATGGGAATGGGAAAATTATAAGAAGAAAGAAGCTGCTATGTGAATGTGCAAATGATTCATAAAGCCAGAATTATCTTATATCAAGTTTGAATATTTGTCCACCTATCTCAGAACTGTGTAAATGTGTAGCCTTGTCAAGCTAAGTATCATCCAGCTGGAAATACAGTTTCCAGAATTTTTCCTCAGCATAGCCAATAGGTATGAATTTACACTTTCAAAATCTGGAAGACACCTGAATAGAGAAAGCTATAAATTTTCATACAGATGTTGTTTTTTTCCAGCCATAGCTGGTGATACTTAGGTGGTAATCCATTTTAAAGAAAAAAAGTCTTGACTTTGAAGAAGCAAAGCCTTTGAGCTTTATTGTGGAAAAGACTCCTGAGAATATCATGGACAACCAAGAAAATAAAACCAATCAATGTTGAATAAATCAACCCAGAGATCTCATTTGAGGCATGCTCAAATTACCCAATTTTGGATACATTATGCAAAGATCTAACTCTTTGGAGAAGGCTGTAGGGGAAGGAAGGTGGAAGGAAAAAGAAGAAGAGAACAATGAGCAGCAGGTTGGATGGATTGAGTTATAGTGCTGATGAGTATACTGTTTGCAATGATCATCAGGGAGAAAAATCTATGTCATCACTAGGAGATGAAAGCAATTCAATGGCACATTATCAATAAATGAATCAATCCAACCAATGTCACTGGACCTTGAAATGGCAGATTAATCTACACTTACCTGAATTCAAAGACCTTGTGGAATCTCTATAGCTTAGTAGCACCAAGAAGACTACTAAAGCCACTGTTAAAACTTACAGTAAAGGTAGAAAAGACTCTACCCCCACAGTAAACAGTTCAGCAAAATGTTATAATATCATACAAGCTACCAATCATCCAGGAATATCAGCACAATTACATTCACCAACTTTTTCCAAGAGCAACTAATCCTTAATAGGCAAGTTAGGCAAAGTTTGAAACTAGATATGCTGCCTTAAGCAAATGCAAATACCTTATACATATCCTAAGGGCAATATATTAGTCTATTTTTGAATAAATCTACATATGTTAAAATAACTGGGATTCTTGCATTACAAATGGAATTTACTTTACAACAGTTTGAATTACTCTGCTCTTTTTATCTTTGTAATCATATTTCTATATTTTTCTTGCTAAATTTCTTTTATGCTCACTGATGTCCTCTAGAATTTTTTACAAGAATAGTATATAGCAATACTAACTGTCGCATATAGATTTACTTTTTAATTTATATTTGTAAAGGATTTTATATGAAATAAAAGACAAATCTAAAGAAAAAAAGAAAAAAGGAAAGTATCTAAACTTATGAAATATAATTAATTCCAACCTCTTTAACAAATAATTCGGATCTATGCTGGAAATGTCATCAGACACCTGGTTCATATTACCATATGTGGTGGACATGTTCAGATGCGAAGAAATATTGGACTAAAATCCACACATGGTTGGAAAAAATGATAAAACAACATATAGACTATAAACCAGAGATCTTTTTATTGGGAGTCATACCAGACATATATAATAAAGAACTTAAATATTTGATTGGAAAAGTTTTAACAGCAGCTAGAATTGTATTTGTGAAGAACTGGAAAAATGACAAAATACCTATGCAGGAGGACGTTATCAAAAATATTATGGACTGTGCTGAAATGAATAAACTGACATTTGAAATTAGAGAACAAGAAGATAAACAATTTTATATGATATGGGATTTGTTTTATCAATGGTTGGATAAAAAGGCATGGTAATATAATAGACTAGATAATTTAATAGACTGATATAAAACATAATATAGATATATATAGCCACTGGTTGAAAGTATAACACAAACTTTAAGATAAAACTTGGAACATCTCATATAAAATGATGGATTAAATAGTTTAGTCATGGATGATTAATAACTGATAAATATATAAGCATATGTTAGTTCGACAATGTGAAGACTGATATAAATTGTAAGTAAATGACTACAAAAGGATCGCACAAAAGAAATGTAACCAACTGACACACTGTATGTATATAAAATGGAAGATGTTTTTATGTTTTGTATATGTATGTTTGTTTTTAAAAATAAAAAAATAACAAATAATTAGAAGAAATAATTATAATTAAATAATAATTCTTCTTTTAGCAAATAGTCCATATATGTTTTTCAGTATTTTGCTTTTGCCTTTGATTCATTTTGTCATTTTAGCAAATTCTGACATTTCACAATTCATTCCTCCATTGTAGGAATTTAATTATTCTTCCATTTCTAAGCATACAATAATCTTGCTTGTACCTATACAAAATTGATCTGCCAGAAGTCTTATTTTGCTAGACATTTTTTACACTTATGTGCCACTAGGCAGTGTGATGGCTCAGTGGTTAAAATCCTGGGTTGTTGGCTAGAAATATCATGCACTCAGCCCCATCTTCATCTAGCACCTAGCAGTTTACCTAGCAGTTTAAAAGCATCTAAATGTGAGTAGATAAATCGATACCACTTCAGTGGGGAGGAAACAGCACTTCGTGACATCAGGCTGGTCACATGAGCATGGAGCCATCTTTAGACAATGCCTGTTTCAAGGCCTTGAAACAGAAATGAGCATTGCTCTCACTGTCAGCAACAATTAGTAGGGTAAATTCCTTTTCTCATTGGCCAGCATATGTTTTTGTGATCAACACATTTTTCCTCTGTACTTTACAACTGATGGGCCTATATCATAGCAAAACAATAAAATTGTCTTGAATTTAGTGCTGCTGAATTAAATTTCATTTTATTCTCACAACAATCTACTGACACTGAAGAGATCCCATGAAAAGGAGAAGAATGTAAAAATAATGGGAATTTCACATGAAATACTTTTGCTTTCTTTCAGGTTCTTTTTAACAATTTCTTTACTACATTTAAAATAATGACAGAAAAAGAAGAAAAAGAGAGAGCCAATTTAGTCTAGTGGTTAAGGCATCAAGCTAGAAACAGGGAACTATGAGTTCTAGTACTGCCTTAGCCATGAAAGGCCGCTGGATGACCTTGCTCCCCCCCACCTCTCTGCCCAACCTACTTCACAATGTTGTTATTGTGGAAAATAGGAGGAGGGAAATGTATGTCATTGTCTTGAGTTATTTATTTTAAAAATGTGTGGGATAAAAAATTTAAAAAGAAAAGAAACAAGACACAAAAATACATTTACTTTCAAGTGTTTAAAATGAGTGACAACATACAACAACAAAAAATGAGGTATAATACATTGTTGCAATAAACAGTTACAAATCTATATATAATTATAGTACATACATACGTGAATATAACTGTAATTGTTCATTGTAATTCTGTTCCTTTTCAGGTAATGAGATTGCATGCTTCAGTAAGGCAACAGATGATTAGAGATAAATGAGGGGTTTTTTTGTGTGTTTT
The DNA here is from genome assembly GCF_900518735.1 of Pseudonaja textilis. The sequence continues at coordinate 17,283,380 of NW_020769324.1, forward strand.
CTGAACTTGAATGAGTGTGTATACAAGTATTTAAATCAGAGCACAAGTTTCTTTGTCTCTGAATGTTAGGTGTAATCTAACAATGGCAAATTTGCTACTTATAACACAATTCATTTGGACAATAAAGCTGTATAGCATGGTCATGTCTAGGTGCAGAGATTTACCTGACTCAGGTATGGATACAATATAATTTCTTTCATTAAGCACCTTCCATTACCTAAAACACTCGCTTGGCAGCTCCACTAGCTGGAAGAGGATTCTGCATGGGTGGAATGCATGCCGAGAAGTTTCTTCTAGTAAATGGAATTGCCTAATGAAGCATTAAAACGAAGTAATAATGGTACAATAAATTCATCATTGTTACAGTATGAAGATGCTTCAAATGAATGTTTGTTCAAGTTAGCTTTACATCGTCCTAGTCCATGGTCTTCAACTTAGAATTGACTTTAAAGAATTGACCTAATTCTTGGATTTCCTTCTTTTTGATCTTGCCTCAAGAAGAGTTCTGGAATATGCAAAACCTTTCACATTGTTTTGTGAGCTTTTGCTGTATCCCTCATAAGGATATCAGTATATAGACTGACTGCATGGGGTACAACATATCTACTCAGACCAATAATTATGATAGAAAAAGATATTAGAGTTTTTCATGGTATTTTAAAATCTATCAACTCTCACTGCAAAAGATGACTTGGCCTTCATTAAATCTGTAAGGAAAGTCAATAAAATAGGTGATTTTCTCATAAAAGACTCAACCACATATAGAAAAATATTATTTGGAAAGCAGATACATTTTTTGGCTGAGAGAGAGTGGGAGACACAGACAGACAGACAGACAGAAAGAGAAACTGGTAGATTTAAATAGAAAATATATACTGTAATTACAGCAATTATAGCAAGATCATATCTAAGACAAAAGTGTTCAATAATTACATTGCAAAGTCAGTGTGAAGCATTTTTATTCTCCTGCCATCTTGTATGACAAGCTTTATGTATATTTTATTTGTATGAAAGTGAAAGGCATTTTATTGTGTCCCAAAGGATAAAATATTAAGGATCATTTGCATCCTGCTGTGTGGCCTGTCATAATTTTTTAGAAGACTGGCAAGAGTAACAACTAATCAGTATGTTATTATACTGCTTGATAGAAGATCAAGGTCACTTTATCCAAGGCTATTTTAATACATTCTTAATGTAATTTTTAGCTGGTGTGGGAGGGACTTTATTTTCAAGAAGATGCTATCCAGATGCCAGAAAGAGAAGTAAGGCTGTCTCTCAGTAGGTATAGAGGGCAAGAGAGAAGGGTCAGCACTAGAAGGAGGAAATAAGGTGGTATTTTTTTTCTCACTGAAAGCCCCAAATTAATAATTTGTGATATCAATATCAAAACATGAAAAACAATTTTTGGAGCATCAGAGACTTAAATCGACTTGCTGACAAATAAATAGCTGGCAGAATCTTTTGAAAATGATGGTAGAAAAGTCAATTGTTATCTATTCATTTTTTGTTCTGTGCTGCATTTTATGTTTCCTTTTACTCTAATGCTCGGGGTGGGTGGGGGCAGGGAAAATACTAGGTAGAAACAGCTGTTTACAGCTCTGATATATAAAAAGCCTAAATTTCATTAGTCATTTTATAACAGGCAGGTTTTTTTCGATGTATCCTCCCTGCCACTCAAATTGGGTTTGAAAATGATTTCTGAGTGTTTGCACAGCATGCCAATTCATGATTATGCAGAAGATTAGTGGATTTAAACAGTGATGATCCAATAACATGAAGCAGTACACAGAATGTCTTGTGCAAGCCTACCTATAAAAAACAAAATTACTGAAATTAGTTTTTCTTTAAAAAATTGCTTCTTCCCAAATAGGGAGGGACTGGCCGCTTAGCAGGTAGCTGTACACCTACTTCAATAATAAAAGCCAACAAACAGATCTGAACAATATTCCTTCTGTTTGGTGCATAATAATGAGGAAACTCCTATTGCCATTACCAAGATAACAATCCAGAGTGTTTGACGTGCCCTGAATTTGCAGTTTGAATTTATTGAATAATAAACAGGGAAGTTTGCCTGGAAGGGGCCAGTGGATTTGAGAGGAACAGGCAACACAAGAGAGAAAGTTATGTAGTATTATATATCAGGCATTAAGCTAGCCGTATAGAGCTAACTGGACAAATAGTAACATGAGTGTAAAAATATTTTTAAAAACATGCAAATAGAAAGACTATCTTGCTAAGATCGCTACACCCATCAAAAGTGGTAGGTGGATGAAGATGTTTTAAAGCAGATAACTGAAGCCTCAAAAAATTATGGTAGTGTTGATAAGTAATCCAGATATCCATGGGAAAAGTAATGTTACAAAACACAATGTGTATCTGTGTAAATGCGCACACACATATGTACATGTCAACAGAGAGAGAGAAAAAAAACATTCATTCAAAGGGTTGATGTAGGCATTAGCAGATCAACTATCTTGGATTTGATCTTTACTAACAAGGAGGACTTAATTGATTTATTGAGTGTAACAGGAATTTTAATTAAAGACCAGCCATGGATTTTGGAAAGACAGATTTTAATAATTGAAGATGATATTATTATTATTATTATTATTATTATTATTATTATTATTATTATTAACAACAACATCCAGATTTGCCTATCCCAGGTCCTTGGTAAGGACTTGATAGGTAGACAAAAATGCCAAACCCAGTCTGGACATCTGGCTGACTGCAATAAATAATGATATTGATAATGATAATAGTAGTAGTAATAGAAATAATATTCTTGCAGACATCTAGAGTATTTTTAATAGGCATCTTACAAAGAAGCAGACGCTAAAAAAGGCTGAAAATGAAATTTTCTAGAAATAATCACTAAGAAGTGTACAACACTTCAGCTCAAAAATATAGAAATGAAGAAAATGAGCTATGTCTAATGTCAACTCATAAAACATTCCTATGCCTGTTTTAGAGTTGCCATAAACAGAAAGTGGGGGCAGCAATTTGAAAAAGCAGTGCAGCAGTTTGGAACCGAAAGTGCATTCCATTCTTACCTTGCAAAGATTATAACTAAGCAACTGGAGTTTCTGCCATGCAAATCTCTAATTGGAAAATATGCTTGATGACTCTTGGCTATGAACATGTTTCATTGGAGAATATGAATTATGATACACCCAGAGGAGTGGGAGAAAACCAGGGTCAAGGGTGACAGTGAATTACGTGTCTTAGAATCGGCTACATACAGGTCATATCGACATGTTAGCTCCTTATAAATCCTTTGAAGTTTTTGAAACTTGGCTCGAGGCTCATGATTTAATTAGGACAACTGCCAGAATCCTGACACTAGAAGTAAAATCCAGCAAGTTTCTTTTTATTTTTCCCAAAATGCCATCACATATTTTACATCCATATTTGTACTATAGAAAATGCCAATTTAAATCATATAGATCAATAACAAACAAAAGAGGAAAGGGTGGAGTTTAGTAAAGACACAGCAAAGGATCTCTTAGCTATTTCAGTTTCTAAATAAACTTAAGAGCTGTCAATTATCTCTGAGGATTCTCGAAGAAGTAGATAAGAGAATTGGAGATCAGGAAATGGAAAAGGAGAGGGGGGAAAATGGATGAGCCAAGACTGATTGTCATTGAGCCTAACATTAACATCTGAAAAGATCTTAGAACATACTGTATAATTAATTAAGCCATTTGTAAGCATATTGAAAACAATGCTGTGATGGCTAGCAATCAACATGGCTGTATAATCTATGACTGCCATAAAATAAGTTCTATTTTGTAGCATAGCTGTCAAAAATAAGTTATGTGAAAAAATATTTTCTCCTTTGTCAAGGTGATAACTAAAGTGTGGCAGACACCATTGCAATACAGCGAGTCCACAACTGACCCACATGCTGACCCACATGCCAGAGATTAGCATTAGTGGCTGTTATTGAGTTGGATAGGGTTGAGTTGAATAGAAATTACAAGGGGAGGAAGGAAGGAATCATAGGAATCTGTCTTGGGCAAAGTATCATTCAACATTTTTTATTAATGATCTGAAAAATCGAATAATGGGGCTGCTTGTGAATCTGTAGATGATGTAAAAATGAAGGATTTGACCAACATGCCAGAATAAAATTGCAACCACACTGGACCATTTGGATGAGTAAGCTGAGAGAAATAAGATGTCCTTCAACAGAGACAAAAATATACTATTACATAAAGAAAGAAAATTATAGCACACATGTACAGGACGTTCAAAGGAAGAGGAATGTTTTAGCCTGCCTTTGAAAAGATATTGAAGTGAGTGGTTTACATATTTCCTTGTGGCAATGTCCCACCGAAGAGATCTCTCTCTTACTATTTAAGGTGCTAAAAATGGTGACGGCAGAGAATATGTGAAAATGAATAGAGAAGGACATTTTGCAAACAAGACACACTCTTCATTTTGTAGTCCCTTGAAGTAAAGTCTCCAGGATTGGCTGCAAGAACCAAGGACACAGAGACCTACAGACACATGACAAGAAATATTCCACTGTCAACTTACTGTTTTACCATATGTTGCTTATAACATGGCACATTAGGAATGTGTTATTTTTAGATGAAATCATTGTAGATATATCTATTTCGACTATCAGAGAAGTAAATACCATATCAGTATTGTGAGATGGGTAGTTCTCTTGCTTAAGAAACATTGCCCCTATGGACCATTTGATTTTGCTTACGCAATTTTTAAAGTTTTAGCAATACAGATTTGCCCAGGTTTTTCACTACAATCAGCTGGAAACAGTCCAGATATATGATACAGCTATTGTACCTCCAGGCGTGTAAATAGTTTTGAACTACTCCACATAGTCACTCATATTTATACACATTCACCCTTTGTGAAAGCTATAATTACATTGGAGTGCATCCAATCTCTCTCTCTCTCTCTCTCTCTCTCTCTCTCTCTCTCTCTCTCTCTCCTATCTATCTATCATCTATCTATCTATCTATCTATCTATCTATCTATCTATCTATCTATCTATCTATCTATCTATCTATTTCCTCTTTGAATTTATGTGCATATCAAGCAAACATACTGTAAATTGATTTTAATATGAAAACTGTTAACCTTGATATGGCAGTTTAGTGATTATTTTCCTTCTGATTGCTGTAGACCTGGAAAATATGTACAGTCTAGGTGTGCGTTTACAACTGGCAAACTCCTGGGGTGTTCATAAGTGATCTTAAGAATTGCAGCTAATAGCTTTTGAAACACACAATTTCCAGAAATATTTCTGCTCTAAATAGGCAGCTCTGAATTCTACATTAACATGCAATTTGTATAGTCCAAGTCTGGTTTTAAATTATAGATCAAAGCTGTAGTTCACAATTAACTGAGTTTGGCCTCTGGTTTTACTCATAGTCAATTATTTTTTAAATTTGTTTTTCAGCTATAATCTTCAAAGTAGATTTGTTATGTAAATAACAAGGATGGAAGGGGAAAAACTTAAAACATAAATAGGATGAACAGGACGTTCAGTGGCAGAGAACACAAGTAGTCTTGTCTGTGATATCTTTATGGCCATTAAACATTATTATATATGAAAATTGTTGAGTTACATTAGTTGATACTTTGACAAGACATAAGGCAGCTACAAATTTCCCTTATAAGAAATGCCAATTCTGGAATCCTGCCATTGTAAACAGAAATATTAATTTATGCATTCTAAGTCAAATTGTTTTATTTCAAGTTCTCTTAGGATGTTTTATGAATTTACATAGAAAAATGTGGAGAGTCATGAAATAGTTTAAAAATGAATTTCTAGAATTGTTTGTGAATCTGCACTATGACATTTTATATTAATTAATCATTAATTGTTGATAATTCACTCTATGAAAGGAATATTTTTGAAGGTCTGCTAAATTTTAAAATGAAACAGTTAAGTTTAAAGATTGAGTCCTATTGAAATTTTCTTTTGGTTTGAAATAAAAAAAAAACACTTATTCAAAGCATTTTCAAATTCCTTCTCAGTAAGGTTCCCAAACAACAAGATGCACCAGAGTATTTCTTTGTTTTCAATATGTTCATAGTTCTGTTTTAATTGTTGTAATGCTTCTTATATTTAATAATTGTAGTGGGTTTTTTGCTGTTTATTAATTGTTCTAATTTTTTTAGCACCTGTACAACAAAGTACAGAGTGTTTGGCAAGATGGACAGTTATATAAATCAGACAAATAAATAAGACAGAGGTCCCCAGTGGTCTTAGAGCTCTAGGAGATGAGGGAATAAACAGTCACTCATATCGTGCTCAATATCTTTATGGGGCCTGGGTTCCCATACTTCCTTTTCTAATCACTTTTGGATATTGCTTGTTAACTGCTTTTAGTTATTAGGAACCTTTGCTTTTACAACACCATATGAGTTTCCTTCAAAGTTCAGCAAAAAAAAAAAGTTTTAAATGAAATTACTTTTTTCTTTTTCAATAAACAGCAAAAGGTAATTAGAAGTAGATACAAATTAACCAAGATGTATTTGAAATAAGATTTTGGAATTAATTATAAGAATTCTTCCCATGGAAAAATACTTTTGTTTTGAGTTCTTTAAAAAAAATAAGATGGGACATTTAAGGTTGGACATTAGGAAGATCCAGAAAGAACTAAGAATTACTGTTAAGTGAAGAAGTCACTTAAATTTGACTTACTAATACAGAATGGAGCGAAAGATGATAATATTGGGCATATAGAAGGATATTTGTGAACAATGGACCGAAAAATTAAATTTAAGAATGTCTGCCTTTATAGACGGTACTTAAAAGATATTTTGGAAGAAGGACAAGGTTTACAACAAACACGAGATTTATCTGAAAGTAGATTTAAAAATGACAGGCTACAAGAATGTTATGGAAAAAGGTGCTACACTGGAAGTACAAAAGAAGTCGGCTGAGGTCTTAATAATTGAAAGGGATATGCAAATTACAAACTCAGGGATTGATCTGGATAATTTTCTCATACTGGATTTATAAAAGAGACTTGTTAAAGCTTTGAAGAATTTTATGAGATGGGACAAAGAAAAAAAGAGAAGAAATCAAGTGATAGGACATTATTTGAAGAAACAAAGTTGATTTATTTGATAAAAATTAAAATAGATACATTGTTATCTCTGGTAATGCTTAGTAAACGTTTACTGATCAGGATTGGATAACAAAGCTTTAAGGATTTGTTTGTAAAAACAAATGGGAAGGTAATGGGAAGAAGACATCATTTGTTTTAAGAAAAGATGATGAGCTTCTAAAATTATTTATACTTGTGCTGAAGGGGAAAGTCATTTCTTTACAGATATCTTTTTTTACTGCATGTTCTTCTTTTCTATTTTTCATTTTCTATTTTTTAATTTGTACTATATTAGTTTTGTTTTTTTATCATAACTTTCAATAAAATTACCATTAAAAAACTTATAATCTCTGTGTTGTAGACTTGTACATTAAATCACTATCATGAAATAGAATGTGATATGCCATTATCAAAGGAAAGGTATCATTACTCATGTAGGCTAACAGATTGCAGAACTCATCAAACAGTGAACTGTGATGAAGCACATTTGTATAAACTTTTTTAAAAATCTAACTAGTAGGAAACAAACTCAAAAAGCCTCTGTTCTTAATTTTTTTTAGTTAAGCACTACAGAAGTTTGAAGTTATACCAGTAATGAAGGACTATTACATCTGTGAAATATAAATCACAGATTTCTATGACAATACATATATTTTCATTTCTAGATTAATTCAATTAAGAGTAAATTTGTCCCTTTTTTGCAATACAAATTGGATTAAACATATTAACTTGGGAAGACATGAGAACAAATTTACTAGGTTCATTAAGCTTGGGAAATTAAATTACAGAAAATTGTGTTTCCTAGTAATAGATTTAAGCTGTAATATTTAGCAAGTCTGCCAAAGAGAAGCATAATTCTCATGCAAATAGATAATGCTGACTATGGAAAGCCATCTTATTTCCCAGTAAAACAATTTTTACCTCCTCTATTCTGCTATTGCTGCTATTTTAAAGAATTCCTAGGGAGGAAAGTGCCAACCTCCTTAAATATATTGATAACAATATATCATTTAAACATGCATGCAGAGCTGATGATCTATTTTTGGGTAGTTCAAAATACTAACCTACTAAACAAGCATTTGTTAAAATGTTAAATTCAGAGATAAGTTGTAAGCCATTACTGTAAGTCATAATATGATCTTGATAAAAACTGGTCTGAAGAAGATTTTTTTAAAAAAATATTTATTCAAATGTATCATTTGCTCAACAATGAACCCTAACTATTTATCTTCCAGAAATAGATTTTTCATAGATCACAATGGAAGCTTTCTTATGGCAAGAAGCAACTTCAAGGGATGTACCTATGGAAGAACGGATTTAAACAAACAAATCCTCCCCTGAATACTTCTCTCTTCTACAAATGGAGTAATATTTAAATGATATAACTCTGTCCTCTGGCAGTCATTTCTACTATACAGGTTGTCCTTGATATACAATAGATTGTATGACCATATGAAGTTACAACAGCACTGAAAAAGTGACTTAACCCTTGCACTTGAGACCATTGAAGCATCCCCATGGTCACATAATTAAAATTCAGGCATGTAGTAATTGGCATGTATTTACAGTAGTTGCAGCCTCCCAGTGTCATGTGATCACATTGTCCTTTGGGATCTCTGAACTGGCTTCCGACAAGCAAAGTCAGTGGAGGAAATGGATTCGCTTAGCAACCACGTGAGCAGGGATTTGCTTAACCATTCTGGCAAAATGGTTCATAAAATCAGGTACAATTCACTTAACTGACTTGCTTAGCAATGGAAATTCTGGTTCCAGCTATTGTAAGATGAGGAACACCTGTATTAGATAAAATGTACCTCAGGAAATCCATTGGTTGATCTTAAAGCAGTTAGTATCTCACAATACTCTGATTTGCAAGAGTGCAAAGGCAGGATTTGAAAAAAAAATCATCCTATATTGAAGTAGAATTACAAATTAGCCTGTTCAGACACACACTGTTCAATACTTTTAAGGCTTCACCTTGAAACTTTATATCTCAAATATTCTCTGAAAATGTCCTCACTGTCCATTTATAGATCAGTGCTGAAGAGGTATTGAAAACTTGCCATTTTCCTCCAAGGCAATATTGCTAATTGGGTAAAAATGTGCACACTGCTGTGACTGATATATGGCATGGCCATTTATTTATATTTATTTATTTATTTATTTATTTATTGTTATTGTTATTTATTATTTATTTATTTGATTTGTCAATCACATACAAGATAATAGGTATAAGTATAAACATGAATTACAGGAATTAGGTACGAATAAACGGGGACAAAAGGATAGGGACAGTAGGCACGATTGTGCACTCATGCACGCCTCTTACAGACCTCTTAGGAATGGGGTGAGGTCAATAGGGGATAATTTGAGGTTAAAGGATTGGGGTTACAGGATGTAACAACAGAGTCAGGTAGTGCATTCCAGGCATTGACTACTCTGTTGCTGAAGTCGTACTTTCTTCAATCAAGTTTGGAGCAGTTTACATTGAGTTTGTGTCTGCTGTATGCTCTTGTATTGTTGTGGTTGAAGCTGAAGTGACTGGTAGGACCTTGTAGCAGATAATTTTGTGTACTTCACTTAAGTCCAACCATAGGCAGCGTAGTTCAAGGATGTCCAACCCAAAATCTCAAGCCTGGTGACATAGTGTATATTGTTGTGAGTAGAGGAGTGTAGTACCCTCTCATAAAATATTTCTGGACTCGCTCAATTGTATTAAGTCTGATATACAGTGTGAATTCCAGACTGATGAGCTGTATTTAAGTATTGGTCTAACAAAAGTTTTGTATGCTCTAGTTAGCAATTCAATATTTCAGGAGGAAAAACTTCATAAGATTAAATTTACAACTCTTAATGCCTTTTTGGGAATGCTGTTACAGTGAGCTCTGGTGCTTAGGTCATTTGATATGAGTACACCAAGGTCCTTGACAGAGTGAGGATCATAAATGAGGTCATATCCACCTAATTTGTATTTAGTGTATTGATTTTTTTTACCAATGTGTATGGCAGAGCATTTGTTGGTTGAGATTTGGAGTTGCCAATTGTTTGACCATTCAGACATGAGGTGAACAGACTGACATCTTCAACAAGTTCCTCTGAGGAGAGAGCTAGAATATACCAATTTTTATTTGTTACAAAAAAAGCAATCAAAGAGCTTATGGCTATAAATAACCAATAAATATGGTTGGGAAACAAATTATACTTATTATTGGAGGTCAAATTGTCTATCCAGACATCCACGTGCATGAACATATATGTATGGATGTGCACATACACACAAATGAGCATCAGCATGAATCTTACAGTATAGTTGAAGAGATAGTTTACCTAATTCTTTAATTAGTTTTAGTTCTCCAACGATTTCTTATTGCTTCTACAGCTGGGGCTGTCATTTTTTTTGCTACTGATGGATATATAAACTAGCATATATAATCATTATTGACAATATTTTTTTCAGAATAAAAATCATGCTTTAATGTTAACTGGTTCAATCAAGAGATTGAAAAGTAACATTTCAGAAGAAAATTTTAAGATTCGGATTTCTCTGTTTCCTGAAGCAGTAATGGAATGGAATGTATATTCTGTTAACTAAGCTATTGTTCATATTCTTAGATAGATTCCAAATCCTCCTCCAGATTTTAACATCTGGAAATAATCAGGGTGTCTAGGAAATGGATACTTCATTTTTAATTATTTTTATACTCCCATAAATCACAAACAACTTTTTCATTCATTTAGATGTAGGTGTCTCTGAAGGAATAATAAGAACAAGTACATAAGGTAAGCAACAATATATATAGCTATTTTATGTATGTGTGAACACTTTGATCAGTTATACTCCATAAACAAACCTTTATGATATAACTTCAAATTGCCCTTTTTAGAACTAAAGAATAAATTTCCTTCCAATTTCCTTCTCTCACTAAAATTTCTTTGTAAATTTGCATATCAGTTATTTTGTATGCCTTTTAAAATGGAAATGCATGTTTTTGGTTTCTTTTGAAACAATGTTGATTTTTATATAAAAGTGGTTATATTTATGTTTGCTTGTCCACTTCAAACGATGGACTATATTGGACCCGCAATATTTAAAAACTTCAACAAGCAGATCAGGCAATATATTTATCTGCATCTTTATATTTGAAAGAAATAATAGAAGTTATAAAATCTATGAAAATAGGAAAAATTCCAATTTAGATATTATCCCATTTAGTGGGATATATTTAATTCTCTGTTCCAATATTATCAGAGGCTGTTGTGATACCTTTAAAAAACAACAATCTTCTTTTTTTTTTGTAAAGCTTTATTAATTTTCAAAAAAAAAAACAGTACACAAACAAAACATGAGACATAAGAACATAAGACATCTTTTCCAACAACTACTTAACAAAACAAATAAGACATCTCATTTAAGTACAATATAATTCTAAATTATCACATTTCCACACATAACTTAATAAGCATCTTATATATTCAACTTCATATCTTATTACTGTTTTCCACCTTCTTACTGTTTCTTCCTTTATTTCTATTCAGTTTTATTCATTCATATATTTCATCTTACTATATTTCATATTGTTACTATTTCATATGTTCTTATCCAATATTACTCCTCAATAAACAAATATAAACTAACAAACACACAACATAAAAAATATAAAACTTCTTTTTAGAAAGCGGCTTAACCCCGGGTTATAACTTTTGGTACAGACTTAAATTAAATTCATGCTCAGCTTATATACTATTTCATATCCTGTTAAAGATTCTACATTTTACAGATATCTTCTCCCCTCTTTTCACTCTCTTAATTCTACTTTATTTATTTAATCTCAATTTAAATCATTTCACTTGTATTTTTTGTCCGTTCTTTTTCAATCATCCATTTATCTTTCTCTTGAACACAATCTTGTCCCTGTAATAACTGGTTGAAGTATGACACCTTTCTATTTTCCCCCCAAATTCAACGCTTAAAATTAAACATTATTTCTATTCTGATTCTGCTTAGTACATTCTAAATAACATTTAAAAAAAACACAAATGTAATATTCTTATAAATATTAAAAATAGTATTCCCTAACAAATTAATTAAATACACATCAATTACACAGTCCCTACAGCCTCGGTGACAGCAGGGATTTGCGTTTCTTCGCGATCCCCGCTGTGCTCACCGTCTTGGTGCCTCTGATCCAGATGGATTTGGAGGATAAGGCTGCCTTGTAGAGACAGCCGAAGATAGGGAGGATCTGGGAAGGGGTATGGAGGTGCCGCAGCCCCCCCCCCATACCCAGTTTAAACCTCCTTCTCTCAAGACGCTGTAGCGACGGTCTTATGGCCGCCATGAAGAGGCTGGCATCCGGGAAAAGATTGCGCAGGAGGGGTGCTGAAGGAGGAAAAAAAAATAGAGAAAGCTTTTGGCTGAACCGGGACAACAATTAACATCTGAATACCCTGGAACTTTGGCTTTTCAAGTGATATATTGTTTTCCAAAGGATCGTTAAGCTGCGGTGGATGAGTAAGGGAAAACTTTTTCTTTTTCCTCACTTTCCTTCCCACGGAGGCAGCAGATGGAAACCCGAAACACCCGTATTGGCAATAGAAGGTATTAACTTTCAAAATTGAAGCCAAGGGGAAATTATATTTTCAAATATTGATTCTTTAAAACTCAAACCTTTTTGCTTTAAAGGGGAAGGAAGAGAGATAAATGATTTATACTAATGTTTGTTGAAGGAGACTGCTTGGAGTTTTATAAGACTAGAGACTAAACTGTAATAAAACTTCCAAAAAATGTCTTGGAATTTTGTAATTGAATTCTCCCCCAGGAAGAGCAAATGACTTTGGGACTTTAACTATCTTTTGAAAGACTAAGAAAACATTTGGACTGCTTAAAAAAAATAAAATAAATCCTTTTCCGTTCACAATGGTGTCTTTTGAAGAATTGAAAATGCAGTTTGAAAAATTAAGACAAGAGGAAGATGGCTCTTTTGGATCTATTTTTGGCTTTTTAGAAATGGCGATTTGTGCTTACCAGGAAATGCAACAAGAAAGAGGCTGGGATGATGAAGAAGAAGCCATCTTTAATGGGCATATGATTTCAAAAAAGGGTAAAAAGGAGAAGAAAATCAAGAATTTCAGCTCTAAAAAAACAATTAAGAAAGGGAAAAGAAAGGTGAAAAATCGATATAATGATAGAAAGCAATGGAAAAGAGGAATGCAACAGAGAGGGGAGATTAAAAAGTGGGAGATTGAGGGGGGGGTAAAAAGGCTAGATTTGATAAGGAAGGAAGAGACAAAGCAAAGGGAAGTTATAAGGACTTTAAACAAGATGTTGTTTGTTTTGTTTATAAGCAACTTTTTTTCAGAGACAAAGGGTAAAATAAAGTTTTAATAGAGATTCTGCAAAGGTACACAAGACTGCATTTTATATTTGTATTTGAAATATGTGTCAACAATCTTCTTCAAGGAGGCATATATATTCCCCTCTTACATGTTAGTGCAGAAATATTGCTAACAATTCTGGAGGGTAAATGATCTGTTTTTAGAAATGATTGCCGAGCATCTGATAATATTAGTTTCCACATGAAAATATGTAGGCAGCTGCAGAAAAAAATTGGAATTGTGGTTTTCTCAGCAATGGAAAAGGTGTGTAATGTGACCCAATGGAAATTTTTGTGTAAGTACAGAATATTTTAATGTATTCTACTTCTATTCATTTTTTATAAATGGAATTCTCTTAATCTGTCGAGATATAGGAACCATAAGGGGGCGTACATAAGCGCACCAAGGTGCCTACCGTCCCTGTCCTATTGTTTCTTTTATTTTTTTTATTTTTCTTATATGTATCCATGTATTCATAACTATGTTTTCACTTATACTTATTATCTTGTAAGCAATTGACAAAAATAGATAAATAAATAAAATAAATAAATAAACAAACCATAGATTTGGCTTGCTAAACGAATGGTAGATCTTTTAATTATAAGCTGTCCAGAGTTGCCTTATAGGGGAGATGAGTGACATAAAAATTAATAATAAAAAAATAAAAATAAAAATGGCTTGAGTTGAACAAGCAGGTTATTTATCAACTAAGGATTAATATGTTTCACTGATAAATATATTAAGCAACAATGTAGAAATTTATGATGCAACAAATTAATTACAGTGTCATTTTTTTTAGTTTAGTTTAGTTTATTGTCATTGCACTTCATTGTACAATGAAATTAAATGCCATCTTCAGTGTATATTATAACTATAAAAATAAAACACAAACACACATCTTTCACATTCTATACAATTGAATTGAATTGATATTGCATTTATATTGCACTGTACAGTGGAATTCAATATAATTACTGATATGGGATAGAAGCTGTTTTTCAGCCTACTTGGTCTTGTTTTTATTATCCTGTACCATCTGCCATATGGTAATAGTTTAAAAAAAAAGATGCCCTGGATAAGATGGATCTTAAATAATGTTTTGAACTTTCTTAAGGTAGTGGGAGCTATAAAACTCTTCCAAAGAGGGGAAAGGACAACCAATGATCATCTGAGCAATGACATTAACCCTCTGGAGTGTGTCCTATCTACCACTGTGCAATTGGCAAACCACACACAGGTAAAATACACTGTATGGTGCAGCAGTAGAAGGTCACCAGCAATTTTTTAATTCAGTAGTTGTTTACTGAGAAGTCTCAGGTAGTATAATCTCTGCTGGGCTCTTTTGACCAGTGCTGCAATATGAGCGCCCAGGTCAGGTCCTTTTTTATGATAACACCCCAAAACTTAAAACTGGCCACTTGGTCCACTCAGTCTCCACTGATAAGCAAATCTGATCCTATAGTCCACAATAAGCTCCTTGGTCTTATTGGTGTTAAAGACCAAGCTATTGTCTCTACACCATGAAAGCAACCGGTCCACCTCAACTCGATAGGTAGACTCATCCCTCATGGAGATGAGTCACATCACTGTTGTATCATCTGCAAATTTAGTAATAGTATTACTAGCATGAGTTGGAATGTAGTCATGCACATAAAGAGTATAGAGTAAGGAACTAGAAGGTGTAATGTTTCTCTGGGAATCTGTAGAAATTGGAGATTTACCTTTTGCTTTTACAGTTCCTGTCTTCCATGGGAAGTCCAAGCCCCATGACAAAACCAAGATTTCAAGGCCTTCTAAAAGATCAGTAGGTCTGGGGCCAATCTCATTTGGGGGAAAATGATCAGTGATGGGATTCATTTTTTTGTACTACTGGTTCTGTGAGCGTGACTTGGTGGACGTGGTGTGGCTTGGTGGGCATGGCAGAGGAAGGTTACTGTAAAATCTCCATTCCCTCTGCACCCCACTAACCTGCTTTCCAGCTTTGTTCTCCTGTGCAGGGCAACCAAAGCAGACCCAGCTGATCAGCTGGGACTCAGGAGGCAGAGAATAGATGGGGGGTGGGGCAGTCAAAGGTGGTATTTGCCGGTTTTCTGAACTACTCAAAATTTCCGCTACTGGTTCTCCCAAACTGGTCAGAACCTGCAGAATATCACTTCTGGAAATGATGTTTCAAAGGGGAATGCCACAGCAGAGAAGGGTTTGTTCCTGGATCCCAGCAGGTAAAACTCCTTAGCAGATGTGACTTGTAATGTGCTCCTCCTGCCAGACATGATGGGATGGGTAGATGCTTCTTGCTTCTCTTTCACACTCTATAAATGGCTTTGTTCTGTATAGCAGGTATCCCAAATCCCTGGAGTGGGGCCCACTGCCAGGCGGGGGCCTATTCGAAACTGGGCCATGTGTGTGGCAGGCTGGTATGCATTTGTGAACAGCAGGCCAGCATGCATGCGAGAGCTTGGGGTGGTGTGCATGCATGAGTAGTGGCTGGTGTGATGTGTCATATATAGGTCGAGTTGCATACACTCTGGCCTGCTACTTGCGGGCGCGTTCCAGCCCTCCAATCACACAGCCCAGTTCTCCTCTGCCCCCCCTCCAGCTGGACTTCCAAGCTGCAAAGATTGGGGACCACTGCTGTATAGAGAAAACTACCCTGGAAAGAAATGAGGTAGAGGTGGGAGGAATTCTGCACCTGAAGAGGCCAAAGCTTTTCCATCACAATGATGGTTAGATCAAATCACATCAATTTCTATTAAGTTTATACTAATTAGTTACTTCAAAGGACTATAGGGTGCCTCTTCCAAACTGAGTTCTTTATTGTTTTCATGCCTTTAGACAAAATGTTGCCAGATCAAGGATTCTACTATCTACATATACAATATATTCTGTGAACTATTAGGAATGGGGCTGCTTTCACTTTCTTTCTCTCACATGTAATATTCATATTATCTAGATGTAACAACTGAATTATCCAGATGCAGTTGCCTCTTATTACTCTAGAATGCACCTCCTTCCTCCTGGAAATTCAACCTTTTATTTCATTCCAGTACAATAATTAAATCCATTTTTTTGGGGGGTGAATTGCTTACAACATAATAGGTATAAGGAAAAACATAGTTATGAATACATGGATACATGTAAGAAAAATAAAATATATATATAAAAGAAACAATAGGACAGGGATGGTAGGCACCTTGGTATGCATTGGTACCAATGCATTGCACCAACCTGCAGAATATTTCATTAGGTACAGTAATTACGCTTCATCACAAATCCAGTCATTATACTCATATCCTTTTGTGCATATATTCACTAAACAAACAAACAAATCTTAAGAAGAACCAATGTGGAATATATATTTTACAAATGTGTAATTTAGCCATTATAGGATAATTGGTGACTAATAAGAACTTTTCACTAAATATTCATGAGAATATGCCAAAATGTGTACATAATTTAAACTAGTAACTAAATGTTGGCATAGTAAAATAGTATTTTATATTCAGGAGTAAGTTTGTTTTTCATTTCTTTCTGTGACAGAACACACATGCGCAGCTTTTTCAGATTAATTAATTTAATTAACAGAAGCATTTCTTTGGAATTTTTTACAGCCTAGATTTGAGTTAAGAAACATGTAACATCATTGCTACCTTAAATGTGTTTACTTGGCCAGAAGTTCCACCATATACAATTGGACATGCTTTCATGTGCTCCAGACTAAGAGTTATATGTTGTTGCTATTATTTGCATTTATCAATGGTTCAAATGAACTGTTCAATCCCTTGTCATTACATACCCATTCAAATTGTAGCAGACTGAATGTAGCACTAACTGTTTCACAGGGCCCACAGCAGTGCATGGTAACAGATTTTCAAAGCAGTTCAAAGAGTCCAGTTTCCATCTGTGTTTGGTGAAGGGTGCAAAAAGAAAAGGGGAAAAAAGAAAAGAACCTTGGGGCCATCTGAAAACTCAGCTTCATCTCTAACACTTGGAATAACAAAGGTGTTATTTTTTCAAAGCTCCATTCTCCCCTCCTGGGGAGGTTCTGCAGATATAGTTCAGGAAAGGTGGGAAACTTCAGAGCTGATATTCCCTTTCTCGACTTTTCTTTCTCTTGAGGATGGCACAATAGTGACATATATAACATGGGTTATTGCCAGAGGAGGCCAACTGTTAATGAACCCTATAGACAAATTCTTTCTTCTGGTTTCTGCAGGAAAAATATAATCTGTTGAGAAACAGTATCTTGAAAGGAATTCCCTCTTCTCTGTTATTTTGATCCAAAGAAAGTAGAGGGTGCTGTGTATCCACATTACCATACAAAATGAAAACACAGCCGTTCTGCTTTTTGACATAGCGATGCTAGGATCTCAAAATATACACTGTCAGGTCAGTTCTTTGTGTGATCAAAGTACTTCCTTTAATTCTAACCTCTAAAATATTAACCAATCCAACAAATAGTTAGTGCAACTGTGGGTAAACTACATCCAAATGGAACTGAGTGAAAGTAACATTTCAAGAAAAGTTTTTCTATAGAAGCTAAAATTAACTTCCAGGATATTTAGTCCTAGAAAGAAATTGTGAGGGCTAGAAAGGACTAGTCAATTTGTAGAAATGGGGTTTAGCAATGGCTATTCATCAGGATGACTAGAACAGAACATCATGTTTAAGGCAGTGGGCTGCTTTATGCTCCTTCAAAATCTGTGTGGGGTTCCTAGCAATTTATAATCATCTGATGATGGAGCAATTCAGCTTTTCCATTCTGATACCATTCATATTTATATATACAGCATATAAATTGCTATAGATCTAAAAAGCACAAGGTAGGGCTAAAATGTTTCACTCTAAAAATATCACATCTAAAGCCTATCAGTTATCAATCATGAACATTGTTTTTTCACATTATTCTTATGAGAAATGAACAGGCAAAAATTGTTAAATTTTGACGTCTTTTATGGATCCAGGAATATGGAAAACCTTATATTTTCTTGAAGATGCAAGATAGAAGGTTACTGAGAAGAATAGTTAAAAAGAGAGACCAAGAAATACTGTAAGTTTGTTACTTTTCTCTTTTTCATATATCCCCTTCCCAAGGTCTATCCCATTGATAAAGAAATTGCTACATGAAAATAAGCAGATATATGAAATAAGATATTAAATTAGATAAGAAAAAAGAGAGAAACTGTTTGCTTATCTAATCATATTGTGATTGGCTGCAGCTTTTCCAAAATTGATGTCTATTATTGGTATTCTTTCTTTGTGGAGACCTACTGGTCATTTTACTAAAACATCACTTTTCTTCCAACATGAAATTCAAGATGTCTAATCTGTAGGTTTTACTTAACAAATGGTAAGTTACCACAGTCACTTAGTGCTATTATCTGAATTTTATATTTATATAAAAAGAAGATTGTCCCTGAATCAAACACATGAAAAAGGGAAAGAGGTTTAAATTTTTTCAAACCTCACTAGCATATCAACTAATCAAAGACTTTCTTTTTAGCTTTTATTTCTAGTGAATATGATAAACATGCTATGCAATGTTTTAAACTTTTCAAATTCTAATGTCATCTTGTCCACAAAGAATTTAGGTTGAAAGACACAGTTTTCCTTAACATTGCTTAACTCTCACTATATTATTTCTGCAAGGCAGACATAAAGTTTCCTTGTCTCCACCTGTCATGAGATTTGAACTAAAGCCTTAACAATCAATTGCTCTGGCTGTTATCAGGCTAATTTTAATTTATCTCCCATTAGATTACATATTAAATCAAGGAATATATTTCTTTATAACTATTCATAAAGTAGAAGCTTTCTACCAGCAAGTCTTGAATTGACAGCAGTCCTTAAATACTGCAAAACCATAATTTATGAGATGAAACCATAACTCATAAGTATTCTGGCCTGTGAAGAATCTGTAGGGACTTCCAAGCTACTAATGATAACTATTATATTAAGAGAGACACAGTAAAAATCTTTGGAAATTTTCCACATTATAGAGCAAGGTTCAAAGTGCTAATGTCATTGAATTAAATTTATAAATTGATTACATCACATAATATGCCAGTCAGTCAGTAACTTGGATGCCTGAATGAGATTATAATTCCATTGGGCTTGCCAATATATATCCCTTTGGAGTGTTGATGAAGACCAATGTCTGCTTAGTAACAACTGTTTTGTAAAATATGTAATGTCTTTCAGTGCTACTTGCTGGTGAGTGTCTATTTCAAAACCACAATTGCTGGCTACACTTCAAACTTCACCTGTCTGACTTCAAACACTAGGAGCATTAGCTAATCAATGGTTAAATAAGTTGCCAAGAGCAATATAAATAATGTAGCAGCAAGTCAATACAACAGTTAAAAGTGATATAAACAGCCAAGATTTATACTTTACAAACAAAAGAGAATATGAACTGGCTCCTGTGTTTATTACAGAAATTAATATCCTAGAGGTTACTGATATTTATAGACTTTTCTAACACTAATAACTGTACATGGTATTCTAAATTACAAGAGGACTATCTTACTTTGAAATAATCTTTCTAAGATATGTATCTGAAATTGGAATAAATCAAACTGAGAAAATAATTCCATTTTTTCTGAACACATTTAGAGCAGTACGTTATGTTACATAAAACTTTAGCATCCTTTTTATGTCCTTACTTAGTCTTAAAATCTTCCTTCCATCACTTCATGTTCATTGCTGTGATAAATTGCTGTGTAGATTATTACTAGTTTATTATGGTTTGTTTCATTTTATGTAAATCTTATCTTAGGTGATGAGATATATTTGCTTATATAGTTCAAAATAATGAGGAGTTGGCTTTGTAGTATCAACTTGGTTTATGCACTTTCTTTCTATTAAGGTTGCATATCTGCTTAAACATAGACAACATCTGTAATAAAGACCTACCCCACTTAATTTTCATCCAGCAACAAGATCACAAGTTTCAATATCTATCCCCCTTGTTTGGATGTTGATCTTCAGAAATATGTTACATTCAACAAAAATGAATCAGCTTTATATTTGACATGTCAGCAGATTAATATACAGTTAACTAAAGAAATTATTGTCTAGTTTTTGCAATGAACATCTTAGAACTCTCAAAAATTATTTCACAATGTGTTTTATTTTCTATCAGTTGAATATATCCCCCTTATGTATTACATAACATATATCATTTGTTAAATGTATGAACAAGTGTTCCTGATGCAATAGCATTTGTTATAAAAATGCCAAAGCCACATCAGAAAATTGATCAATATTAATATTTGTTTTTATTTATTTATTTATTTATTATTTATTTCCCGCTTTTATTATTTTTATAAATAAATCAGTGAACATATTCTTTCTTTCTTTCTTTCTTTCTTTCTTTCTTTCTTTCTTTCTTTCTTCTTTATTGGCCGAGTGTAATTAGACACACAAGAAATATGTCTTGGTGCATACGCTCTCTGTGTACATATATATAACACACCTTCTCCTACTGTTCCCACAAGAACAATCCTATGAGGTGAACTGGGCTAAAAGAGAGTAACTGGCACTAAAGTCACCCAGATGACTTAAATGACTAAGTCTTGACTAGAAGTCATAGTCCTAAAACAGAAATTTTATGAAACACAATTTTAAACATTCTTATTTGTAAAGAAGTACTGTTAGGGTTAGGGTTCTGACAAGTTCCAAATCAAATGTTCTTAGCTTTCAGAATTTTGCTCACCAGAAGAACTAGTCAACCCCATCACAATTCTGCAGCTTTATACCTGCCATGGGCTGGTGCATCATGACATACATCATACACGTATGTGAGCATGCATGAAATATGTTTCAAAACTGATCCAGAAAGAAATTGGTCTTTTGAGGAAACTGCAAAAAGAAACAACAATCCAAAATAAACCACACACAGAGAGAGATGCAAGCACAGTGACAAGGGACACAATGGGATCTGTGTACTTTAACACAAGGTTCAGCATTCCAGTTTAGTACTCTGTTTTCAATGTAAAAATATTAAGTGGATACCAGAAGAAATAGTCCTATGTATTTGGTTGTATGTTTTATGTCATTTTGTATATTAACAACTACTTTGTTTGATTGCTGAGTTTATTTTTATTCTTCAGAAATAAAAGCTATAGTCCAACCCACACGTGTTAAAATAATATATAAATACAGTGTAAATATTTGTATATCCAGGACCAGTGAACAGAGCTGAGAGATTAAATCAGTTTGACTAATTTGTGAAGCATTAGTTGGAAAACAAAGACTGCTGAATTCACAGTGATAGGATCTTAGGAATAGGAAGGCTTGTCTAAGGAACTAGAAAATGTAGTATAAAAATTCATGATGAGTTCTGCTAATAGAAAGAGACAAGACATTCAGCTTCAATTATATTTACAGATGGAAAATCACCTACAGAAGATCAAAATTGATGATCACTTGAGCCAATGAATGAGCAGCCAACCTCAACCAACTGGCAACAAAAAACAGTCAGACTACCTGCTAGTTTGGGGTACATTTGGGGATTCTGGATGGAGATCATTTCCTTCTCATCTTGTAGCTGAATGAGCATGCTTGAACATCTGCTGCTTCACTGAGGCAGGGTCATGAAAAGGCAAAATGAGAATAAGAATTGTTCTTTTATAGTAGCAGAATCTGCACACAGCAATGTGGAATTTCATGTCAGCACTGCTGCTTGCTGGTGTACTGACTCTTCTGATTGCATATTTTCAATATTGCTATTGCTGAACCAGCCTGGAAAAGAAATGTGCAATCTATATCTTATATGTATCATAAAAATGAAGACAGAATGATACAGTCTTGAATCAGGACAAAACCTTTAATTTCACCCTAAATATAAATATTAGTTTAGCAAGCCAAAGGACTAGCATGGTAGTCTTTACCTCCTGACCTGAGATTTTGGGGACTATAATACCAGGACTTATAAAAGATAGTTTGGCTGGGGGCATGCCCAATATGAATATATTTTCCCTGAATAAATAAATCATGCTATCCATTTCTGATATGAAAATTTTTGGGTGGAGAGTGAAATAGTTATTTAGTAAAATAGCTACACTTCTGCAGATTTTAAAATCTTTTTTTCATCAGGTCTGCAGAAATTTGTACTTTGCATAATGTCCATTAAATGTCTCTCATTTCTATTATGTCTCAAATCTCATCAATCATTTTAAGATAGTTTTCTAGTACACGTGCTCCTCTATTTTAAGCTTTTATTATAAGAAAAACATAATTTCAAAAGAATCTTTTGACATCTTAAAGAATAGACGTTTGTTTTTTTCCTTCAGATTTATTCACTTCTTAGTAAACTTTTGTTAGATAAATTCTGCTGGAAAAAAATTACATTAATTTTTAATTATATCTCTTCAAGCATAATTATTGCTGTTTTTTAGGGCTTCCTATAAAGGAATGGCAAGCTAACTCTGAATGAGTATTCAACATCCATGACTAATATTGAAGAAACAACAGGAATATAGGTCACACAAAATGTCTACGGATAAGGAAAGAATGGTCTCAACCACAGCAAAATCTTTTAAAGTGAGTCACTAGTAAAACTCACTTTTAATCACTTTGGGAAATTATTGATTCAACTTCCTTAGGGACATGAGAGATCTTCAAAATGACCAGTTTGAAAAGCCACTTGGAGAGTTTACTTTTTTCTTGAATAAAAGAAAAATTAACTACAAATTTAAGAACTAAACTTGGAAGAAGAAAGAAATGGCAGGAAGCTAAATAAGAATAAGGGACTAGAAAACTTGGAATAATGGAAAATTAGGACTTTTGCTATAAGATTTTGGACATAATTATATAAATAAACAGCACATTTGGGGAAATCAACTTGTTTAATCAACAGTAAGTCAAAACAGCAACTTGAGACTTTATTATTTTATGAGTTTATCTCAGACACTGTCTGGGAAGATCCCAAATCAAGATCATGTGACTACAAGATACATCAATCATTGTAAAACTAAGACAATTGCCAAGCACTTCGATTGCAATCATATACCATAGTGGCTGGTGTGATGACTGTAACTTTAAGAATGAGTTATCATTTTTTCCAAGGCCTTCAAGCTGCCAAGGACAGGGCACTAAAGATTTCAGACAGAAAGAGAAAAAGAAATGGAAAATCTTGTTTTCTGTTTTGCAAAATGACATAAAACACTTTGACATTTGAAATGCTTCAGGACATTTTTAAAATAATGTGGTGAAAATATATTAGCTTCAAACTCAGCAACAATTCATGATTTTATGAATAGATTATGTCATAAAGATATTAAAGAAGAATAGCTGAAAGATTCACAGCTTTGTATCAGAACATAATTCATCTCCCAAAATACTGGAAATTTTTTAAAAAAATGAGTTACAAGATAGAGAAAACAACTAGAGTGGAAATACAAATAACAAAACAAGAAATTCACTTGCAAATGAACTTCTTATTGGACTTACCAAAGAAGTTTTAGAAAAACATTTGAGATAGGAAAAATAAAAATGAAAGAGATTGAATTCTAAAGCAGCACCTGAATGTACTGTTATTAATATTGTTAAAAGCAAAAGGAAAGAGTATAAAGTTGGTTTACTTGATCAAGATCAAAGTAAAAGTGGATTCCTTTACAAACTTTTTACTGACATTAGGATTCAATTTATGGATTTGAATATGGATAAAATATAGGTTGGGGGGGAAAAATAATTGCAAGTGCAATGATAGTGAATAATGATTTATTATTATTTGTATTAGTGATGCAGATTGGAAACTATATTTCTTTTTCTTTCTTTTCTCTTTATTCTGTATAACTTTTATTCTCCCCCCTTCTTTCTGGATTTAATCTGTATTTACTTTAACTATTATTAATGATTTATATATGTGGTTTTTTTTGTATATATGTGTGTGTGTGTGTGTGTGTTTTGTCAAGTTTTTGCGGGTACTTACATGTATGGCATTCAGCTTTGTTCGGGTATTTTCCCATGTCATTGTTGTTGTGCTTTTAAAGTTGTAGCAATAGAGATTGCAAAAAGACCAGAGAGCATGAATAGAAGAGATGATTCCACCAGACTGTCAATCATTTGGAAGCCTGCACTCACAAACAAAAAAATCTCCACATCACTAGCCAGACAAGCACCTGGGCACAGTCTCCCCCTGATACCTCCAGCTCAAACACACCCCAACCAAGCACCCAGATGAAACCTAGCTTCCTAATAAATGATAGCCATCCATTTACCCAGAGCCAAGCTGCACTAAAGGCCTCCAATAAAGTAACACAATGTTGCCAGCCAATCAAGACACAAAAAGAGCCACAAAACAGACAGAAGATATTAGAAACACCAATCAAGCAGAACACAGCAAACTCCAAGACCAATAAACACAGACCAAGACTCCCAACCAATCAGGATGAAGAAAAAACCATTCTGGCACAGCAATAGGCTGCCCCAAATTTAAATCTGAAACCACTGTAAAAATCTGACTCACAGATGAACACTATACAGAAGCCTGATGATGGCAGATGAGATTCTGCTGAAACGAACACAAATAACTTACAGGTGAATTATATTTAATATCTCCAAAACTCCAACTTTATTTACCAAGCATTTTGGATAATCTGTGATATCATTTTATTAAACAGTCCATGTCTGAATTGTATATGACATTTTAAAATCATTTTTGGGTGTCTGAGTTAAATTAATATTAGTGTTCTTCACAATATACACAACTTTATGTGTCATATTTATAGACTGGTTATCATGTCTTGGTGCAAAATTGCACAATTCTGTCCCCTCCCTCCCTTCATTCCTTGTCATATTTGAACATCACATCAATCTAAATGATAAATGTATATGATAAAAACTAAGAATTACATTAAACAAATATGATTACTCCCATATATTTATTAATTTTGCCTTTAGCTACATTCAAAAATAAAATTGTGGTCATTTCTACAGCAGGACTAGAAATTTTTCCAGTCTTTCTTTACACCTAAAGAATAAAGGTGTAAACTGACCCTCTGTCAAATGAGGACAAATATACAATTTAAAGGTGGCAGCATAAGCCATGTTGCATATGGGCATCTACCATATTTTGGGTCCTTAGCATCCATTATTTATGTCACATGTCTTTTTCTGACAAATGATAGGACTTGTTTTTAATTAGGCCACCTTCCAAGCCCATAAGGAGATAAGAATAATCTTGCTTTATCCTGCCAATATCCATGCTACTCCCATTTTTGCTTCTCTTAGTGACCTATCTGATGCTCCAAAGCAGAACATGGGACTCTCCCATGACTCTTGCTTTGTAGGTGCTATGTCAAATCTAGCTTTCTACAATTGGCAGGTAACATTTAATTCTTAGCGATTAAGGGCTATAAATTTTAAGAGATTTGTCTTCCATTAATTTATCTAATCTTCTTGGATTTTGCAAGTATGCAAGTAAGAATATATAATAAAAATGTCACAAAACTAAATCAAATTCTCTAGCATTTGACTCATTCATATTTTTATTAACATTGTGCCAACCAGATCAACAATTAATAATATGCTGCATTTGTATGCTAGACTCATGAATGTCTGCATCCTCTATTCAGTTAGGAGCTGAATTATACAGTATAATATACTGCTGTGTATTGATATAATGGTAGCCTTTAGTAAAAAGGCATATAAGAATCTCTATTATATGGCTGGTAGAAACATTCACCTCAGTCTTCAAAACACTAGAATCAAAATAAAAATACTAGATTCATTATGTCATTTAGGAGCCACTATATAAAAATATGGCTGGTAGCGTTTGATAATATAGTCCAATTAAATGTGGTTTTAAAGGAAATTTTTCTATAATCAACTCATCCTCACCATGTAATCTCTTCAAATATCTATAGGATGCCATTCATACAATATTTTGGAACTAAGAATTGTTATAGTTTGACATTTTCTGAATATGGCTGTAGTATTGATAATAATGATTATTTATGGATCCAAGATGATGCAAGATTTCATTCAGTGTAAGAGACTAACACAACCATTTTAAACTGTAGAAGACTATAGTCAAAGCTGAATAATATTGTTGAAATTGTTTTCTGAAGCAATATTGTATTCCATCAAAAATAGAATCTGTATTAAATTCTGTATTAAAAATATCTGTATTAGAATCTGTATTAAAATATGTGTAGCATCTGCCCTACTTTAATGTTATGCAAGCTTTTCTCATGTTTATGACTCATGGTAGTAATATGTTGGAGGTTGATTCATTTCACATTTCTAAATAAAGCATTTGTGTCCTTTGAAATATGTATAATCAAAAAATGATAAAAGTTACCTGAGCAGGATAGCACCAAGAATTGAAAAAGGCACAAAATAGCACCTTCCTATGTGACTATATCAAATGATGAATAATTTTTTCCCTTATCATATTCCAAAATCAGCAATTGATTGTACTGCAACATTGCAAGTAAAGATTAAAGTACTCCAACGCTCTGGTCTACAGGTATGCCACAGTGAATTATGGTACTCGCATAATTTATAGGAAGAAGTAAGTTGACCTGCTAAGGGAACCAACTGTTAATCAGTGTATTTGCACAGATCAATCTTTGATACTTATATTCACAAATCTTGTTTATTTGGCCATATTAGAGAGCAGACGGGTTTGTTGGAATGGATTCTTAGAAATGATGGATGTAATTGTCAAAACTGCCAAGGTCAATGTATAACATTCAGAAACAGAAGTAACTCATTTTGAGCACCTTCCATTTATCATTCATGCAATTTGACCTGCAGTTTTCTCTGTAATAACAGAGTATGAAGGAACAACTGCTGTGTTCATTCCTCTATACTCCTGTGGACTTCTAAGTACTATAGAGGTCACAGCCTTTCCATAAGACCATTTATACATAACTTCTATTTCCAGCTAGGCTGAAACTATTGGAAGGAGCCTGAAATTAATAAAGAATGAATTGCTTCTGAATCTACACATGAAAAATATAGAAGTGTAGCAGAAATTTAAAATTCATAATTACTTTTTCACCATTTTTTCTTTTAATTTAGTGGACACTTATTTCCTTCTGTGATTCATTTCTTATTCTTCATCCCTTCATATTGTTGCCTTTTCAAGAATTAATGGAACACAAGATTATTGTATGCACAAAGATAGAAAGATTTGGCATTACCCACAAGCGAGGAATAGTTGGTAGGGATGAGGGGACGTGCTGAGATAGTGAAATTAGACCAATTAGACCATTTTTTTCAGACCAACACCCCCCCCCCCCCAATATCTATGTTATTCCTAACTTGAAAACCCTCGTGGACATTTTGCATGAAACAGAAAAAATGAACTTATGATTTATGGTTTTGATAATTAGATAGGAAAGATTATAGAAAGAAGAGAGTCATTTTTAACTTTACAGTAAGAGATATTCATCATTGTACTTGTAACAGCTTTAAAGAAGGGAAATAGACTACAGATTCACAAAAATGATTATCTAATATGATTTAACTTTACTTAAAAACTGAAAACTGGGCCACTAATGAAACAAACAAAAAAAAAAAACAACCAGAACGAAATAATTTCCATATGACATATAAACAAACTACTAAAATCATACATAGACTAAAATGGTGGTTACCGCATGATATAGGTAATGTCCACCAAGTTAGCAACTCTTTACATTGCTATCAATGACTTTTCTTCACATTTACTACTTATTATGCTTTCAGTATTGGGGGCTGTATGTCATCCTACCTATGTGATTTTCCATAGGTATCTGCTTGGTCACTCTAGTAAAACTTTGACTTCTTATAGAAAGGTACTAAATCTTTTTAAAACCTCAAATGTCAATTCATTTCTAAAGCCAAATGCTAGAACTTAGTGTTTTGGCAAGAGCTGACAACAATGTGATTGTTATAATGTTGTATTTGTATTTTTTATTTTACTTGATTCTGTTGCTTTTGTTTTATGACTTTTTCATTTTTATTATGCTGTTTTGTGTTATATTTATTACTTTCTTTTACATAGTTAATACTGTGTTTTAGTCATGTTTGATACTATAAGCCTTTTTTAAGAACAACATAGAATTTAATTTTTAAGCATTGAATAATGACTGTATTCTTTATCAGAAATAAAGAATGAAACCTTTTTTGCTGGCATTTGTGACCTTTACCAAGTTCAATGAAACGACAGTTTCAGAGTCAAACACAAATATTCTTTTATGATGGATATTATGCGGTGCTACAGAAATTACACAGACAAGGAGTTTATATTTTATTCTCCTCTTGCACCTTGCCCAGTAGTTTAAACCTAGTGTAACAGATTTAAAAAATGCCAAGTTCCCTTAAAGGAGCTTGGGCAAACCAACACTTTCCAGAATAATATGCCAGTTATGATTACTACAAAGGATTATTTTACAGGTGTATTATGGATATGTATTATTTTACATACATACATATACATATACACATACATACATCCATGTACATATACACATACATAAAGACCAGTCCAGAAATTTGGAAACATTTTGTGTAGATTTGTACATTTCCATTCAGTTGTGAGCTCAAAGGTGCTTATATTAAAGTATGTATCTTTCCAAATATATATAGAATTGTAACTTATACTTTTCAGAATATTATTCTTTTATAGCTAATTCTACTGAATTCAGACATGGAGATGGCAAAGTTCTTTATAGCATCATGTTGTACTAAAATGCTACCTATCAATTATCACAGCTATACATACAGATTCTCTTTTGAACGGGTATCAAACTCGCGATGTCACATTGCTGTCATGTGACGTTTTGTGACATTTTTCTCATTTGAGAAGCTAGGGTGACCGTGGCCTGCATGTTTGACATCCCTGCTCTACTGGATTGGGTATTCGTTGAATAGCAGCAGGGTTGTTTTGTGGCAAGCATTTTAGGAAACAAATACATGGTACTAAATAGATTGCCTTGGCTTTCGTTTCTCCATTCAGGATGATAGCTTTAATTATTGAAGCTGTGAAAATTAAGGGACAGAATAATTCATTATTTCAGTCTGTTCACAACCTATATTCTCCTTAGATATTTGCCACCACCTTTGATCCTTCACCAAAAGAGGCTATGCTGATTGTAATGAAGTAAAGCTTTTGGAGATTGATTGTGGAGCCATCAGTGTTAGACAGGAACAAAAAAGAAATGAACCCACACAACCCAAAGGCCTGGGCAAAGAGTCAGGTGTCTTCAAGACCCCAGCAGGATGGGGATTGAGGGTTCATTTCTTGTTTGTTGTGGTCTAGGTTTTTTTGCCCTCATTTATTCTTTACTGTTGTCGATTATTGTAAATGTTGTCATTAAAGAGAATAAAAACATTGTCTTTAATTTTCTCACTTGAAAACCACCCAAAGTCTTGGGGAATCAAGCAATGTGTTTTTGGAACCCTTTAGGAATGTTTCTGCTAAAACTATTTATTTCCAATTGAGTTTTGGTCTTTAGGAAATGGCAAATCTGAAAAGCATAGATAGCATATGACCATGTCATAATGTATTTAGCCTTGATGTACCTAGAATACCTCAGCATAAAATATATAAAAAACCCCAGAGACTGAAAATTCAAGGGGAGTGGGCTAACTCCAAAGCAAGACTTCCATATATTCAGGAATATCATGACTGCTATTTCCTTGAACCAGATTGAATTATTTGTTCCAGTTTAATGATAATGCTGTATTTATTCTTCTAGATTTCAACAAAAAATATTTGATGTGTGTAAAAATGGAAAAATAAAGTTACATTTGAATCTGTGTGTCTGCAGTACTACATAAATCCAAAATTCATTTTGGAAAAAGATGGATCATACCAAATTCCAAGCAATCAGACAGGTTGCTAACTGGATATGTTGTCATCCAACACTTCCATTTTAGCAATGTAAGCATTAGATATTTTCTTCTGCTACCTTTTAATAAAAAGGCTGGTCTGAGGTGAATAACCCAAGCTAATTAGTCATATCTAGGAAGTAATTAGCTTTATTTTGGTCACTTTGAATCTTGCTTTCTTAAAGGAGAAGTAAAGATGAGAGTGAATTAAAATATAATAATCTAAAATTTCACTTATATAAAAAATATCTTAGATAATTTAACAATGATCTCTTCACAGATTGTTGTTAAATATATTAATTTTATAATATTTATTCAGTTAACTCCAGAAACATAATGCACCTACCAAATATTTCATGCTAAAATACTCCTTTATATGGATGGGTTGTTTTGTTTTGCTTATTTCCTATTTAAATAAAAGGGGGAAATGTTCTTTGAAATGTCACCATGGATAGCATCCTGGAATATACAGCTTGCTATAAACATATTAAGCAGTGTCACCTTTAAGAAGGGGAGAGTTCTAACTAGGAAGATGTAGGAAGATGTTAATAAGTGAACAAATTCACCATAGTTGGAGGAAAGAATGCCGTGGAAACAATGATCTGGTATCTCTGGTTCAATATTTGTGTTTTTTTTTTTAAAAAAAATTATTATTTTGGTGGTTGGCAATTTGCTAATTAAGATGGAATTTGCCACTATTTTGGCAACCAGTTTTTGTTCTTTTTTTGTTATAAAAAGGGGTTTTGTTAGCATCTAGCTTGATGCAAGACAAACAAAGGTGCTGTCAATATTCATTTTAATTAAGCCAATGGCATTAGCTGCTTATGACTTCATTCTTCTGATTCCCAGTGGCCAATCTGAACAGCAATTCTCACTGTTACTTAGTTCCTGCCGTGTAATCCACAAGAGACTGTCAGCTTGCTGTGGTTTGTGACCTTTGACCCAATCACTTTCTTCCTTTTAACACTACTACTTTTGCACATTTAATGAACTTTGTACATGGTTTAAAAGATGTCAGCACAGACTAACGATGGACCCTGCTGTGAAGGGCCCCATTGTTTCTATAAGTCTAATTGACCTTTCACATTACACAAAAGAAGAAGAAAAAAGAAAAAGAAAAAAAATCAATATGGTTACTTAGTCACCAATTCCAATGCTATCTTTTTTATTATTAATATGCTAAACATATTGTTTCAGAACACTGACATCTAAACACCCCTAGATATACAAAAATGACTTCTCATTAATAACTATTATATTAATCACTGTTGCCCAGAACTAGAATCTAGCTGTGAAATCCCCTGGTGGAAATTGCTATAATCGTTCAAACTACAGGAATGATTTTTTTTCCTTCCAGCATAATTACTGCTGTCTCCTTATTGAAAAATATCCCATTAGACAGCAGGTTTTAGTTACGTAAATCCTGTTGATTAATTTTTAATTTCTGACATTTTTTTTCCTATGACACTGCACTTATAAAGATCTTCGAAAGATTTAATAGAGTTTCTCAACCTTGACAACTTTAAGATGTGTGGACTTCAACTCCCACAATTCCGCAGTCGGTAAACTGGTTGGGGAATTCTGGGAGTTGAAGTTCATATATCTTAAAATTGTCAAGTTTGAGAAAGCACTGTTTAATAGCACATTGAACAATTTATCACAATGATTTATACTAGTTCAAATTCAATTTACTTACTGCAAGTTGTTTGCAAAATTAATTCCCTGGTAACATTTCAGGAAATCTTTAATGCAAATAATATCTCTTTCATGCTCATAGCCCTGTATCATCTCCTATTTAATACAGGTTCACAAATCTATTTTGGCTACTAACTGAACATTGTCTTCACTCACCTGCATAATTATGCTACAAGACTATTGGTGGAATGAACCATCCCTTTTGATTCACAAAGGTTTCAATTATAGTACAAACCCAGCCAAGCAGAAATAATGCTACCTAGGGTTAGATGATGGCATTTAATGACACAGAAAGTTGATTCTGATTCCACAGGCATTAACCTAAGAGAGATATTTCCATATATCATTAGTCTGCCAGCTTTCTTTTTTGGGGATGGGTGGGGAAGAAGTGGTGATAGTCATGAAAGTTGATAAATTGCTGCCAAGATCATCCTTGGATTACCTAGGAAGAACTGTAAAGATGGCAAAGTTTAATTTGGGACCTGCAGGGAATATATTTTATAATGTTGACAACAGGTGACAGGGAAAGAAGGTGATGATGTTGCCCTCTGTACCAAGGGCAACCCGGTAGTTTTCCCGCCTAATAACAAGGAATCTTGGAACAAACTTATGTAAAGAATGATGTGATGTGATGTGATGTGATGTGGTTTGACGTGATGTGATGTATGTGTAGTCTGAAAATGGGTTGCAGAGGGAAAAAAGGCAGACATAGTTTGGCAGCAATTCAAAACGCTGCTGATGTTACTGTCTTAGTTCTTCCTATCCTGACCATACATCCCACAAGACAGTACATATTGCCTACCTCCAATGCATACAAACACAGATGCCTTACAAAAAGAACAATATATATATAGAGAGAGAGTGTATGGCCATTGCCATTAAAAGGGTGGAAATAATTTAAGCAGCCATGTTTTCCATGCTTTCCCTAACTTGTTATAAAATACACTGCTCAAAAAAATAAAGGGAACACAAAAATAAGACATCCTAGATCTGAATGAATGATATATTCTTATTAATTACTTTGTTCATTACGTAGTTTAATGTGTTGACAACAAAATCACATAAAAATTATCAATGGAAATCAAATTTAACAACCCATGGAGGTCTGGATTTGGAGTTACACTCAAAATTAAAGTGGAAAAAAATACTACAGGCCGATCCAATTTTGATGTAATGTCCTTAAAACAAGTCACAATGAGGCTCAGTAGTGTGTGTGGCCTCCATGTGCCTGTATGACCTCCCTACCATGTCTGGGCATGTTCCTCATGAGATGGTGAATGGTCTCCTGAGTGATTTCCTCCCACACCTGGGCTAAAGCATCCCCCAACTCCTGGACAGTCTGTGGATCAATGTGGCATTGGTGCATGGAGTGAGACATGATGTCCCAGATGTGCTCAATTGGATTCAGGTCTGGGGAACAGGAGGGCCAGTCCATAGCATCAATGCCTTTATCTTGTAGGAACTGCTGACACACTCCAGCCACATGAGGTCTAACATTGTCTTGCATTAGGAGAAACCCAGGGCCAACCGCACCAGCATATGGTCTCACAAAGGGTCTGAGGATCTCATTTCGGTACCTAATGGCAGTCAGGCTACCTCTGGTGAGCACATGGAGGGCTGTGCAGCCTCCAAAGAAATGGTAGCCCACACCATTACTGACCCACTTTGCAGGTAGCAGAACGTTCTCCACGGCGTCTCCAGACCCTGTCATGTCTGTCACATGTGCTCAGTGTGAACCTGCTTTCATCTGTGAAGACCACAGGGCACCAGTGGTGAATTTGCCAATCTTGATGTTCTTTGGCAAATGCCAAATGTCCTGCACGGTGTTGGACTGGAAGCACAACCCCCACCTGTGGACATTGGGCTCTCATACCACCCTCATGGAGTCTGTTTCTGACTGTTGAGCAGCCACATGCACATTTGCGGCATGCTGGAGGTCATTTTTGCAGTGCTCTGGCAGTGCTCCTCCTGTCCCTCCCTGCACAAAGGTGGAGGTAGCCGTCCTGATGTTGGGTTGTTGCCCTCCCTCAGCCTCCTCCACATCTCCTGATGTTCTGGCCTGTCTGCTAGTAGTGCCTCCATGCTCTGGACACTACGCTGACAGACATCGCAAACCTTCTTGCCACAGCTTGCATTGATGTGCCATCCTGGATGAGCTGCACTAACTGAGCCACTTGTGTGGGTTGTAGATTCCATCTCATGCTACCACTAGAGTGAAAGCACCGCCAGCATTCAAAAATGACCAAACCATCAGCCTGAAAGCGTAGGAACTGAGAAGTGGTCTGTGGTCACCACCTGCAGAACAACTCCTTTATTGAGGATGTCTTGCTAACTGCCTATGCTTTCCACCTGTTGTCTATTCCATTTTCACAACAGCATGTGAAACTGATTGTCAATCAGTGTTGCTACCTAAGTGGACAGTTTGATTTCACAGAAGTGGAGTTACATTGTGTTGTTTAAGTGTTCCCTTTATTTTTTTGAGCAGTATATATAAGGTGTTTTGAATGCACTAGCACATAACTATGAACTATACTTTATTCTGTTCCAGTTGGTGTGAATATTTAGGAAGGTGGTGGAAATCAGAGCCTTGGGGGTCTATTTAGATTTGAGATACTAACTTTAATTCCAGTGATTGAATTGAATGAGAGGATATTTTAGTATGTGGGAATCTAAGGCACAGATTATATTACTTGTGATATACATGCTAGAAATCTAGTATGTATATGCTTATTTTAAAAAAGAAATTTAGCTCTGAAAAATGTAAAAAAAATCAGCATTAAAAAGAAAAAGAATGAAGTCAACATTGATAGACACTATCATTTTCTATATCTGATTTCTTCGTTCTGTAATACTAAACCATTTATAAGAGATTTCCTTACTACTAAAGGACCACATCTAATTTTTGTGGGCAAGATAGACTAATAAGATTAGCTTCATTCTTACAATTGTATAATAAGGTGGCTAATAAATTATTTTAAAGGAGATCTTTTTAACAAGAACAACAAGAACAACAAGAACAAGAACAGCAGCAACAGCAGCAACAACAACAGCAACAACAGCAGCAACAGCAATAATAATAATTATTATTATTATTATTATTATTATTATTATTATTATTATTATTATTATTATTTCTATTTTGCAATAGTGCTATGTCTCCATATTAGGAATAACTCCCCAGTTCATTGTTTAAAAGTTAAGTATTTGTGGATGTATTTATTTATTGTAGATTATTACACTCTATTCAAAATAATCAGAAAGCTAGATTATGCCTTCAAGGCAGCCTTGACCCTTGGCAACCACCTGGACTCTGCAATTTTCTTGGCAGAGTTTTTCAGAAGTGGTTTGCCATTTCCTTCTTCATAGAGCCATATTCATCCTGTTGTCTTTGTTCCTAATATGGGACTAGGGCCACACTGACCTCCTAAATTGTAGTCTAGTTGTTATGGTTCGCTGGCAGCCAGTGCAGCCGGCAGCAGAATTGGACAGTGGGGAAGAATAGGGACCAATCAGGGAATCTGGAGAGGACTCGGCTGAAAGTCCTGCGTCTGATGCAGAGATGAGGCCAGCACCATCAGGGCCTTTGGAGTCTGACAGCAGTGAGGCAGAGGACCCACAGGGCCCTGTTGCCAGTGCGTGTGTACGCAGAGCTGCTAGAAGGTAAGAGCGGCTGAAATGAAAGGGGTGACTTGGGAGTAAGGCTGGGAGTTGATTGCCCCTCCCATAAGGGATAAAAATCAGGCCAAGATGACAAAACTTTTTCAGGAAGCAAAGTAGTTCGATCAGTTCCAAGTCATCCTTGAAGTTCTTTGTACTTCAGTTGGTTTTTCTTGTACTTCGGTTGGTTTCTTTTCTGATACTTCCGTTTTTGATACTTCTGTTTTCGGCAGCACTTCATAGAACTGAAAGGTGTGTGCTTATCTTGGAAGATTGTTTGAGCTTAATTCCAGCTGGGAATGAAAACAATTCCCAGCATTGCAATAAAATAGATTTTGTTTTTACAACAAGTTTGTGAATAATTCCGGGTTACGAAGCCTGGGTCAGAACACTAGTGGCTTAACTGCTGCATCAGATTGGCTGTCAAAAGATGTATTTTCTTATTTTCTTCACCTTAATTAATACACTTTGTTTATTATTGTTTTATTATATATTTATTTGTTGCTTTACCTTAAACTATTTTGAAAACTTTGTCACATGAAGTGGTATGTAAGTATATTAAAATAATAATAATAGATAGAAGAAATTGTGCCCCAAGTGAAGTTAGTGAATTCTGTATCAGTTGATATTACTAATATTTTTCAGAGACAAACACAGAGCCATATAATTGGAACAAGGGTCCAATTCAGTGGTGGGATTCAAATATTTTTACTACCGGTTCTGTGGGTAGGTGTGGCAGGGGAAGGATACTGTAAAATCTCTAGTCAGAGGTGGTATTTGGCAGTTCTCCGAACTACTCAAAATTTCTGCTACCGATTCTCCAGAACTGGTCAGAACCTGCTGAACACAACCTCTTGTCCAATTCTCTTCATGGGCAGGAAACAATTAAAACATCAGTAAGAGGGGTCTGTCTATTGTTTTCTTAAAAACTTCAAGAGATGGAGGAACCATAATCTCAATAGGTAAATTTCTTAAGTCTTCTCAGAGTCAAGCTGGCTTGAGTATGTTTCCAGTTTGAGATGCAGAACTCATACATCCTTGGTCTGTTGAAAATCTAGGCTATATGATGTTTTCCTTTTATACAATTACAGAACATGTCAATTTGAAATCACTGATTGCTTGGTGGATTTATATGATTCATATGAATGATCTTGTTGGATTAATTGATCTATTGTGATTAACTTTGGGTAATTCCTAATTAATGCTTGAAATTTGATAGCTTATGCAACTAAATCCTGGCATCTGTTTCAGATTGGCATGAACCTATGGTTTAAGAGAAAACAGAAGAGATCATTTTTTTAGGCTTGTACAATCCAATAACTTGATACATAAGCTATTCAAGTATAGCTTGCTATATGACTTCATTGTTAGTTATTATGATATAATACAGAAAACATAAAAAGGATGCAAGTTTTAGAACTTGACTCTTCCTTTTCTGGTTGTTATTTCAAATAAAATTTCGTGTTCTTATACTGTGAAGCATCACCACAAGAAGTAATTGTTTCTGAATGATTTTGATTTTTCATTTGCTCTCCAATAGAATGATTCCCTTTTCACGATTTAATATTCAAGACATTGTGCCTTGGGGAACAGTTTAGTTTAAAAAAGACCCAGAGAGAGATGAAAAAGTGAAAGACAGATAGATAGGGAGAAACTTTGTATGATGAGCACTTTAAAAAATTGTTATTTATTTAGCTAACTTTATTAATCTGAAAAAAAAATAACACAATGGTGTCATTTTAAACTTTGCATTCATAATTCCCATGTCCCCTTCTTGCCCTATTCTTCCTTGGTGGTCTTCTATTATTTATGTTAAACAGAAGTCAGAGAGAGAAACAAGAGAAAAGATAATGTGGCAGCGGAGGAAAGAGGAGGATTGTACAGTTACAGAGAAATAGTTTTTTTGTAGTTTAATTTTTTTTATTCAACCTTTGAAACTCTGAGGGTCTCACCACTCCAATATTTACACAGATGTGAGCAAGGCAGTTTATAACCACCTACTTTTGCCCTTGTCACCTCTGCCTTTGAGCAATCTTTGAAAGGTACATTAATAGCAATTGCATTAGATATACCCTCCTCAGTCCAATATTTTTATTTCATATTGCCTCTACGGAATGTAAGTTAATCCACATTTTGAATGGAGGACATTATTTTCTTAGTATTTTATGATAAATTCAGTTGTGCACTAGTGGGATTATGCAAGAGAATCTCATGAGTCAGTGCAACAAAATCCATTCCAATACTCTTTTAAAAAACATGGTGGAAAAGGCACCAGTTTAGTTTAAAGGGCACACAATTTTTAAAATGTATTTTGTTTTTCTTAATTGAAATGGAGAAAGAGGAGGAATATGAGAGAGACTATGAACTTCAAATATTCCCCTTTGGAATTAAAGTTAAAAATGTGTAAAGTGCATTAATACTCTCTTTTAGAAATATATCATACATGAATTGTTTTAACAAATACATGAGCCTTGGGTGAAGTGATTCAACTGAACTTTTTTTTCTGTATATCACCTAGAAAGGAAAGAAAGAAGACAGAAAGACAGAAAGTTAGAAAATCAGTTGCAGCTGAAAGGGATATCAGAAGTCATTTTCTTAAGTCTCTTTTGATTTGGCTGCATGCTCTTATTTTATTCTATAAAGGTATGAAATTGTCGGCAGTCTTATGCTCCAGGCTCTTCCTGCTCTTAGAGCTTTGCTCTTTCAGAGATTGAAGATGTCCATATCCTGCTGGTAGGCCAAGTGCTAGACTCCCACTGGGATTTTTACTCAACCAGGTGTCATGGTTGCCAGGCTGAGTGATAAACATTAAGCAGAATTTGTCAGGGGAATATTTGCATGATGGCTTTTCCTTTTGAATCAAAAGCATTATGAGATAGCATTGACAATCTCAGAAGAAGACTAAGGATGGATAGCTTACATCATTTACATTATGTGGCCTCCTGCAGGTAGTTCTAGTAATTCCAGTTCCAGCCTTTATCCCTTTTCATCTTGAAGAATGCGTTGTCTTTCATTGTCTGTGAACATATCAGTATGAAGTTGACTCACTTAATTGCAGAAAAAGCACAAGCCACTGCCTATGTTTCTGTGATTCCTCAAATTCCTTGGTTTATTTTTTAAAACTATTCAAAAGCTATATTGATGTTTGCAGTAGAGTTGGTGTGTTTCCCACTGCAAAATGGCAGGAAATTATGCAGCCAATTGTTAACAATTATAATTTGAGGGCCACATGCAATTATCAGGCCTCAGGTTGCCCACTGCTGTCAGACTTCACAGCAGGCAAGAAAATGACTCTCTGTTTCTGAACTCTTAATTCCCTATTAAGGAATTTAGTTATAGCAAAAGCTCATAGATATAACATGGTTAGATTAGTTGAATATTGTATCATAGAGAAGACCTGCTTGGGAAAAACAATTTCTTATTACAAACCAGGAGTCAAATCAAGACATACGCCTGTCCCAGAGTTTACATTTTAGGCCCTTTCATCCCACCTTTTCGAGTCAATAGCTTGTTGTAGCTTGAGATCATACAAATAAGTAGTAGTCATCCAGCTGCTTTTGCACCTAAAGTATAACTAGAACTCATGTTTTTTTTTGTTTCTCACTTAGTGTCAATTTAGCGACAATTTAGTCTAGAAGAAACCATTATGCAGTATTATCTTGTTTTGACTTTTTGATTTAAAATATTCTTGAAAGAAGTTAGGGAACATTTCCTTGCTGCTATGCTACTTAAGCTATAAAACAAAGACCCTTTGCATGGCACTGTTTGCTTAGGCTGGCTTAGGTTATATGAACTTCAAACCTGTAGAGTAACTGTGCCATTGCTATTGTTTCACATACTCTTGTGTTATTGGTACAATTTGGGGGCCAGGGTAGGTAGAGAATCATGAGTGTATTTTCATAGACCCAAGATGTGGAAATTTTAATATGACATTAGCAGAATATTCAACAATATGCTTAAAACTGAAACAAATTACTATCTTTTAGCTGGCTTTTAGAAAAAATATTTAATAAATTACTGGGTAATAAGTCATTTTTAGCCACAAGAGAAAATACAAAATCAATCTGTTTTCATGGTTTACTTTTGTTCTAACATCAAGCCTTTTTTTCCTACTACCCTTCAAAATGTTTCTATGAATTGGCTCCTTTCAGTTTCAGTCCAGAAGTATGGCCTTCATCTGAACTTTTTATAATATACCTTCTTGAATTAAAATACTATTTTTTGTGCAGTAAGCTATACCCCAACATGATATTTGTTTTATTTCTCTATTTGACATCTGCACAAACAATAAAAAGTGATATGTTTTTGTTCTCTGTGGGGATAATATCTGATTCTTGCTGTGGTTGAAACTTTATTACAGACTCGGATTATAAGGCTTGCTGGCTAGGCACCTATCTACAAATTCCCCACACACTTAGTGATATGACAATGTTCAAGAAAAGTTTTAGTACCTTTTTTCCTGCTGTTTGATGGAGTATAATTTACCACATGTATCTGCATGCATATT
This sequence comes from Pseudonaja textilis, assembly GCF_900518735.1. Next base: position 17,323,532 of record NW_020769324.1, read on the forward strand.
AATTTTGAGTGTCACTGAGTTTAGAATTTATTTTAAAGTTCCTGATATATATGCACAATATTTTTCCCATTACATTAATCATTTGTAGTTTAGAGGACTAGAAACATATGATTGGTGTCACTTAATAATTTATATGTAGTATGTGGGAAAGTTATAATCTTTAGTCTATCCTAAAAGCATACCGGGTACTACATTATATATTCAAGTTATGTTCAGTGCTATTTACTAACTATATACAACAGGAATGAGCTGTTTCCAGTATATATATTGGAAATACTATATGCCTGTGTATAAAATTGTGTGTGTGTGTGTGTGTGTGTGTGTGTGTGTGTGTGTGTGTGTGTAAAAAGAGACAGACATCCCGATTTCTGGAACTAAAAATTTACATTGTTCACTAAGCTTTCGTTACCCTCTGTTAAATCATCAGAGTGATTCATTGAAAAACAGTTAGAGAAATCAGCCCACCACAAGCAAAATCAGTTGTATTCGGATATTGTTTAATAGAATAGATAGCCAAAGAGCGGGCATACCTCTATCAAGTCTGTAAGCTCAATGGTTATTCAATGGACTTTATCCAAAGATGTATTACACTCAGAGCCTGACAACCTATTGAAGTTGCTAGTGAAACATCTGCATGGAGGGTGCTCCCGTATATACAGGGGGTATCTGAAACTACTGCATGCATTCTCTTGACGCATGGGGTCAAGGTGGTGCACAAACCAGATCAAACATTGAGAATGAGAGTGATACGCCCAAAAGAAACATTACCCAAAGAACAGGCATCTTCAGTGGTTTACCGTATCAACTACAGTAACTGTGCAACCAATTATGTAAGAGAAACGGCAAAGCGATTATAGACCAGAGTACATGAACATGAATTGGTTATCTGACATGAAGAGCAGTGCTTCCAGATCTGGACACATATGAAGGAACACAATTATATATTTAATTTTCAAAAGGCCGAAGTTGTTGCCCATGATGCAACCAAAGGAGGACATTACTGAAAGAAGCCTGGTTTTCCAACAACTATATTAATAGACATATTGAGGCAGCACACAAAACTATACTCTTCTTGTCTGCAGAAAAACCTCTCTCCATGGAACCGGTCCCTGGTGCCCAAAAGGTTGGGGGCCACTGTTTTAAACCACATTGAGGAAGTTTGCAATAAAGACAAGAATCAAATATATAACATTTAATGTAGTGTCTCTTTTTGTGATTGACTGATGATGTGCCACCAAATCAGTATCGACTGTTAGGATGAATAGGCCTTCTTTTGGATGGTTTTTCCCCATCCAGAACTCCTGTAATTGACTCCTTCTACATAGTTGCTGATTGTCTTCTCTTTCCTTTCACTTTTCTCAGCATTATAAATCTCTAAAGAAAGCTAGGTCTTCATATAATGTATCCAAAATGTGATAATTTTGGTGGCGCAGTAGTTAGAATGCAGTACTGCTCACTTCAGGAGTTCAATTCTGAGTGGCTCAAGATTGACTCAGCCTTCCATACTTCTGAGGTAGATAAAATGAGGACTCAGATTGTTGGGCCAATATGCTGACTTTATAAACCACTTAGAGAGGGTTGTAAACACTGTGAAGTGATGTCTAAGTGCTATTGCTATAATTTAAGTCTGGTTATTTGTGCTTTGAGTAAGAACTTTGAATAATCCTTTTGTTCATTTTATTGGCTACCTTTGAAGCTGTTCAAAAATATCAATAATCTTTTTGTCCTGTTTCCTCAAAGTCAACTTTTGCTTCCATAGAGCATCACTCAGCATGATTCTGATTTTTATAGATATAGATATACAGGTTTCTGACTGCATTTTTTAGGGCCTTCATTTGTATCCAACAAGTGCTCTACTCTTCTTTAACTGTTAATAATAAATCCTATAAAATAGAAACTATCCATCACCTTTACATCAAGTAGTCTATTTACTTACATTTTTATTTACTATGTGTATGTTAATATTTCACACTTTTAGATGTACAACTGAAATTTTAATTGCTGAAAATGGTCATGGATCAAAATGAAATTGGCAAAAATATTCATTTTGTGGTTCTTATTCTGTCTACGGTAACTCTATTAGAACTGTCTTTGATAGTGAATCTCATTCCCAATTTCAGTGGTGAGTCTAAATATTATGTGTGAGTTTCACTGAAACCTGCTTTCTAAAAAAGTAATTTATTCATTTATTTAAAACTATTCATCTTTTTCATCACTTAAACAATACCAAAGTATGTTTTTAGCTGGTATGAACCAGGATTATTTATTCATTTTTATTTATACTCTGCCCTACCTCGTCAGAATACTCAAGGTGGTTTCTAACAATCAAATCAAAATTAAATTAGAGTTAACGCTACCATTTTAATGTTTAATTTAAAAGATAACAATTCTAAAAATATTAATACAGCTCAATTTAATATTCACTTTTAATGAAGTATAGAAAATATTTGTGTATATCTCTCTGTGTGTGTTTTTAGTTTCACAATGTGAGTTAAGGCCTTCCCATCTGTTTGACCTCTTTGTTGCACTTTCTTTCCACTTCAAAGTATAGGTGGAATATTTTCAAAAGATGGAAAACAGGGTGCCCAGTTCTCAGGAGACTTGTGACTCTTTTAAAAAGAAACTGTAAATCATTCAGTGTGTTCAATATCACCAGGAATATGAGAACTAGCATTTTTATTCATCTACTGGTAAAACTAAATATATATTTAGATTGATAATAGACATAATATACATTGGTATGAAGAGTAAGATTACTATTTCCCTCCCACTATCCATAAATTAGAGCTTCCATGGTTCCCACCGGTGCTGGTGCCTCTCTCACCAGTGCTGTCTCCGACAACAGCATCTGAGTCACTCCTGCTTTCCCCCTGTCCCCATAGCAACAGGAAAAAAAACACATTTTGAGGTACCTGGGAGTGCTGCGCCCCGCATTTTGGTTTAATCCCGAGCGGCTGGGTGGGTGTGAGAAGAGCCGAGCGAGCGTCTCTGCTGGTGCTACCCTTGGTGCTCCAGCCTCGGGCTTTGAAAGTTTGCAAAAGTCCTGGTGCACAGCCCGTTCCTGCATTCCAAGCACCCAGGCCAAGCTGCAGCTGTCTCTCTCTTGCCAGCACTGTCGTCAATAACAGCGGCAGCAGCGGTGGGAACCATGGAAGTGTTTCAGCCATTTCTCAGGTGGGGGAGCCACCTCCATAACTTACATGGTTCCCGCCACTGCTGCTGCTGTTGTTGGAGATGGTGCTGGCAAGAAAGGGACAGTGGTAGCTCAGCCTGGGCTCTTGGAATGCAGGAACAGGCTGCGCACCGGGACTTTTGCAAACTTGCAAAGCCCGAGGCTGGAGCACCAAGGGTAGCACCAGCAGAGACACTCGCTCGGCTGTTCTCACACCCACCCAGCCACTTGGGATTAAACCAAAACGCAGCGCGCGGTGCTCCCAGGTACCTCAAAATCTTTTTTTTCCTGTTGTTATGGGGATGGGGGAAAATTGGGAGCGACTCAGATGCTGTTGTTGGAGATGGCACCGGTGCATGGGGGGGGGGGGGAATTAATTCACTCCAGAAAAGACGTCCTAGCTGTTTTTTCGGGGCTCAAAAAAAAAAAAAAAAAGGCCCGGCCTTATTTTGTGAAAAACACGGCAGGTCATGAGAGATTTGTTTGCTATAAAAAGTTGATTCCCACAGTTTTTTCCCATTATGCTATCTATTACATTGTTACAAGTGTATATCAACCATTGCATTTCCACAAGAATTTTATCCTTTCAGATTTTGTCTTTTATTTGAGGAAAAGTAAAAGGGAAATCCTTTTTCCTTAAGGAATGGTAGACAGCAAAACCAGATATCAAACACTTCCTGCTTTTGAGAGAGCTTGCAATATTCTATGAATGGTTGACCCATGTATGACCTTGATCATGGGAAGGATTTGTTTTGGTTGTCTGCTGTAGCCAGCTACCTACCGTGAAAATTCCTGTTCAAGGGAATTCTTAACACTGCTTAAAAGCACATTAATTTGTGGTAGATGTTTTTGGAGAAAGACTGCTTTATAAGTAGAAAGAGAAATTGTTCTGCCAATTCATATTTCAATTTTTAGTCCTTTACTGTATGGTTGAAGTATTCTTACATTTGCTAACTAAATATATTGGAATGTATTTTAAATAATTAATTATAAAAAAATCAAAAAGTGGAAAAGAACATCCCCTCACACACAAATGCAAAACAGTTTCAATTGGCACAGAGCAGAACATAATGTTCTATGCAGAGTCAACCTAGCAGCATATAATGTTTACATATTAAATATTAAATACAGAATATATATATATATATATATATATATATATATATATATA